>MAVT02001010.1:3035-17772 GCA_001702395.2 Diaporthe helianthi | reverse complement strand
ATCCCAGGGCAGGGAGGGGGGAGGGGGGAGGGAGGAGGGAGCAGGGAGGAGACCCCAAATGGATCAACCACCCCCACCCCCAAAGACACTCCCCCATTGCCGTCAGGCGTCTCATTCTGGGACCGTCATCGAATGACACTGGGTGATATCTGTCATGCAGATGTACACGTGTAGTGTATTGCTGGTAGGTGCAGATGTACGGAGTAGATGCAGATGGCCAGTGGTCATGCTGGCACAATCAGCCAGCCATGAGGTGAGGTCTGAAATTATTCCCGCTAGCAGGCCAGCGCGGGCCACGGTGGATCCATGATGATACACTTGAGCACCCCATCCCCATCGGCAACTTATCTTATCTATCCCTCTGTGTGTGTGAGACCTCTGCACCGCAACATCGTACCGTACCGTACACATCTCAGACTGTGCTACTGTGAGGGGGCTGCGCGCGTGTAACAAGGTTGCCCGTGCTAAAAGTAGAAGTCTAAAATGGAGCGCGAGGGATGCAACATGGCACGGCGCTCAGGGCGGCCTCAGCACCTGTCTCTTGATCACCTGAGTGCCGTCATGGCAAGGAACAGCTCCTCCATCTAAGCCTTGTCAAGGTTTCAACAGGTGGATCAACGGGGCGGGACCTTGGAAGGGTCCCCACTCCCCACCACATGTGCACCTGTACTCCGTAGTGTACGTGCAGACCGGCTTTGGTGCTTGCTCCATTACCACACACACGCCGTTTCCAAGTACTCCGTACCGCAGCAAGCAGCCCTGGCAGCCCTGGCAGCCCTGGCAGCCTGGCAACCCACGTCTTTCGTGGACGAGGATGAGGACGGCGCCGAAGCTTTGGTCGCCTGCAGCCTGCAGGCAACCAAGTCCACGTTCTGGCCCAGCTCGCCGCCGACGATCGTGCTGTACTCCGTATACTGTGTGTGTACTATGGACTCAAATCACGTACCATACAAAGGTTGACGGGAGACATTTGTTGTACGCAGATACTCGATGACTCGAGATATCCTTACTTTTCCTAACCCCTTGGTTAGACAGCGCCTGTGAAAGCCGACCGCTGGGCGCGCATTGAAGGTTGTTTAGTTCCCGGCAGCCAGTTCGAGTTACACAGCACACAGCCCTGTCCTCGAAAACCTGTCTGTTTGAAAAGGTAAAAGTCGGGATGGCGGTGGGAGACAACTTACAATGGTGATGTGAGGCATTTGGCCTGTACTATTCTCGCAGATTTTCTAGGTACTTGGAATCCTCATACTCTTTCCCGCCTCCAGGGCTCGTCTATCTGACAGTACAGTCGGATGTTTCGATCACGCGGCTACTCTAGCTCGGTGATACCTGTAGGCATCTCTCCGAACGCCAGGGCAATCTGCTCGATGCTGTGTTGCCTAAATCAGGTGCTAGCTACTTAGTACTTAGTACCTGCGTACCTAACACAGCAAGGGGCAGGCCGCAATCGTTTCTCGACTGCCCGCCAGCTTAGTAATCTGGCCACGTGATGTAATCCCGCGACTTCAGGATGCCTCCTCGTTGTGTTTGTTGCTTGTATCCGCACTTGCAGCCGTATGGGTATGTCGAATCAGAGGATTACTAATTCCCTACGCGTCTCCCGCACCGCGTACAGATTACTTAGTAGTCTACTTCTAGAGCCGAGAACGAGGACAACCGCATACGTAGCGTAGCGTTGGATCACCCAAGCACCACTGCAGACTTCGTCTTATCGATAAACGCCGGGCCCAGTGAAATTTCCATAGACTACAGCACATCAAAGCTGGAGCAGCCGCTCATAATAATAATATTAACAACAACAAAGGGACCACATCAAATGCCCAGACATTAAACCTCGCGAAGATGACCAGTCTAAAGAGGAGCCTGGGCTCCGACCCGTTGGCATCAAGCATCGCCAGCAAGGTCTACATCCGTTCCACCAAGGCTGGGAAGCTGCAGAAGATTGTCAAGGAGGTGTACCTGAGGCAAGACATACCCTGCTCTTCCAACTTGTGTTCGAGCTGCCTCAAGTCTGCCCCTCGTGACGCAGCAGGAAAAGGCAAGATACGGATCCGCTTACGTCTGTGTCCACGACCACGTACTCACACATATCACAGTCACGCCTTTTGTGCTCTCACGGGAGCCTGCTGGCACCCAGGCCTTTCCCAAGGGCCACTACCTCGTCCCCGACACCAATGCGTTCCTTAACGCCATGGACCTCTTTGAGCAGAGCTCAGCCTTCTACGACGTCATCGTGCTGCAGATCGTCCTCGAGGAGCTGCGCAACCGCTCCCTCCCGCTCTACAACCGCCTCATTGGCCTCACCAAGAGCGACGAGAAGCGCTTCTACGTGTTCTTCAACGAATTCCGCCTCGAGACCTACGTGAACCGTGAGTCTGGTGAGACAGTCAACGATCGCAATGACCGTGCCGTGCGCAAGGCCGTAACGTGGTACGGCGAGCACCTGGCCAAGACCAAGGCGAAGAAGGTGCCCGCGGTGGTCATGCTCAGCAACGACCGCGACAACCTGCGAAAAGCCAAGGCGGAGGGCATCGCGGCGTGCTGTCTGGGCGAGTACGTCAAGACCCTGGAGAACGCGGATGAGCTTATGGATATGATTCCCGAGTCGCAGGCCGAGGTCGACAAGTCGCGCGGGCCGGGCGGTCACATCTACCCAGACTATTACTCCATGTCCAAGATGATGACGGGGGTCAAGGGTGGACTTCTCCATCAGGGCGTATTCAACATGTCTCCTTATAACTACCTGGAGGGCTCAGTTCGAGTACCTGCTTTCCCCAAGGCATTGATAGTCATGGGAAGAGAGAGCATCAACAGGGCGGTCGACGGCGACGTTGTCGTCGTTGAGGTCTTGCCCAAAGACCAGTGGAAAGAGCCGTCCACACAGATCATTGAGGAAGAAGCACTAACAAGGAACGAAAACGCCGATGGCGACCAAGGAGAGGAACTAGTCTCGGTCAAGGAGAAGAAGGCGCTTCAGGACGAGGTGAAGAGGACGCAGGGCAAGACAGGAGAAGGCCATGCTCAGCCGACTGCGAAAGTCGTGGGCGTAATCAAACGCAACTGGCGTCAATACGTCGGCCACATCGACCAGTCGTCGGTCAGCCAATCCTCAACGCAAGGAAGGAGGCAAGATACGGTATTCCTCGTTCCCATGGACAAGAAAATCCCCAAGATTCGGCTGCGGACACGGCAGGTGGCCGATTTGCTTGGAAAGAGGATATTGGTCACTATGGATGCATGGGATCGGGACTCGAGACATCCTGTGGGCCATCTCGTGCGAACCCTGGGCGAGATGGAGACCAAGGCTGCGGAGACTGAGGCATTACTTCTCGAGTACGATGTACAATACCGACCGTTCCCCAAGACCGTGCTGGACTGCCTGCCAAAGGAAGGACATGACTGGAAGGTTCCAGCCAGCACAGATGACCCAGGATGGAGAGACAGAGAGGATCTACGAGGGCTTTTAATCTGCAGCATCGACCCCATTGGGTGTCAAGACATTGACGATGCGTTGCACGCAAAACGATTGCCAAATGGTAATTTCGAGGTCGGAGTGCACATCGCCGATGTATCACATTTTGTCAAGCCAAACAACGCGATGGACACCGAGGCTAGCATACGCGGCACGACGGTATATCTGGTTGACAAGCGTATCGACATGCTCCCCATGCTCCTTGGAACAGACCTTTGCTCCCTCAAGCCATACGTGGAGCGATACGCCTTCTCAGTACTGTGGGAGATGAACGCCAACGCCGATATCGTCAATGTGCGGTTCACAAAGTCTGTCATCAAGTCACGGGAGGCTTTCAGCTACGAGGAGGCGCAGCTCAGGATCGACGATGCGTCACAGCAGGACGACCTCACTCAGGGCATACGAACATTACTCATGCTGTCTAAGAAATTGAAGCAGAAGCGCATGGACGCCGGCGCTCTGAGCCTGTCCTCGCCCGAGGTCAAGGTGCAGATGGAGTCCGAAACGTCAGACCCTATCGACGTCAAGACGAAACAGCTCCTAGACACCAACTCTCTCGTCGAGGAATTCATGCTCCTCGCCAACATCAGCGTTGCGGGCAAGATCTACGAGGCGTTCCCACAGACCGCCATCCTCCGACGCCACGGCGCCCCGCCCAAATCCAACTTTGACGAGCTCTCCAACCAGCTCAAGGTCAAGCGAGGCCTGGAGCTGCACGTGGACTCGTCGCGCGCCCTGGCCGACAGCCTCGACACGTGCGTGGACCCCAAGGAGCCCTTCTTCAACACGCTGGTCCGCGTCATGGCCACGCGCTGCATGATGAGCGCCGAGTACTTCTGCTCGGGGACGCAGTCGTACCCAGAGTTCCGCCACTACGGCCTCGCGTCCGAGATCTACACGCACTTCACGTCGCCGATCCGGCGGTACGCGGACCTGGTGGCTCACCGGCAGCTCGCGGCGGCCATCGAGTACGAGCCCGTGGCGCCCTCGGTGCGGAGCCGCGGCCGGTTGGAGGCGGTGTGCAAGAACATCAACGTGCGGCACCGCAACGCGCAGCTGGCGGGTCGGGCCTCGATCGCGTACTACGTCGGGCAGGCGGTCCGCGGCAGGGTCACCGAGGAGGACGGCTTCGTCATGAAGGTCTTCAGCAACGGCTTTGTCGTCCTCGTGCCCCGCTTCGGCATCGAGAGCGTCATCCGCCTGCGGGACCTCGCCGAGCCGGAGCCGCAGGCCACGTACGACGCTGACAACTACGTCCTCAAGACCTCGGGTAGCAGGGAGGTCACCGTGGAACTGTTCCAGAAGGTCAGGGTAAGGATCAGTGACCAGAAGGAGGAGTCGACCGGCAAGAGGACTGCCAAGATGGAGCTGGTTTCTGTATTCTGAATAGGTTGTGATTTCATGGATTGCCCCTTCGGTATGTTGATGTCGGGTGTTTTGAGATGGCACGATCTGGCCCAACCCACGACAAAGTCAAGTAAACCAATTCTTGTTCAATGCTGCAACAGCATCGATCAACACGCTGGTCCACGTAAGGGGAGACGTGCTGTACATCCCGCTTATAAGTCAGACCTGGGCTTTTGTTACCCCCACATGCTTGTGAACAGAACCATAATGTTGATGAAAGCCTTGAATTGAAACCAGCGTCTGCATCCATCCTGATGTTGACAAAATGCTTTCGCTAGTCTCGGGTTAACAATGGTTTGGTGCTCTGGTTATCATTCCTGACTTCTAGAATAGACAGACGTCTTGAGTATCACATATCTGACTCCGAACGCCCCCAACATATAGCTGTTGCCACCAAGCCCTCCTCTTCATGAGAAGCAAATAGGTTTCCCCGTTCACCTTCCGAGAGCACCCTTAGCCCCCCATCTCGACCTCCTTGACCGCAGAAGCATCATCGTCACCCCAGAGCCCATCGAGCTTGAACTCGGCTGCCCACTCTGTGACAATCTGCTTCTGGTCCGCAGCCGTGTCCGCGGGCGGTGCAGAAGCGGGCAGCTTGATGCCGGCAACAGCGGTGGTGCCGTCGGCTGAGGGGGCCGCCGCAGCGACGGCTGGCGCGTCCACCCAGCCTTGGATACGGCCGTCCCGCCAGTCAGTCACTACCGTCATGGCTGCCGCCTGGATATTGGGGACACCTCCCCGGCCGAGGCGACCGCGCTTGCGCGCAACCTGCACCAAGAAGTCCATAGTCGAGTCGCCCGTGTCCGAGTTGGACAGGAGGGGCGGGAGATCGTACGCGCCCATCAGTCTCTCCAGCAGGGTCGGGGACGTGGACAGCCGCTTGAGCAGGAGTGTGACGGCCGGGACGGGGTCCTCGATAGCCTTTGGCGGGATGACGTTCAGGAGCACCAGGTGCGCGTGCGCCTCGGTCGGGTTCTTGGGCATGAAGCCGCCCTCGCCGGATACCTCGGGTGTCGAGGGGAACACGATACCCGGGGAGTCGAGCAGGGTCAGCTTGCTGTCGATCTTGACAGAGCGAATTGACGTCGTCACGCCGGCCTCGGCACCTGCTGGACAGGCTGTCCGCTGGCCACGGGCGCCGCTTAGTCTTGACAGCAGCGCGTTGATCACTGACGACTTTCCGACGTTGGGGTAGCCGATGACACCAACGGAGATGGCACGCTTGAGGTTGCGGCTTGCGGCGAAGGCCTTGAGCGCACGGAACAGGGTCGTGCTGGTGCTCTGAACAGTCAAGTCACGGTGCTCGAAAGTATGGGCATTCGGTGCGGCTTTGGATGCGCGGATGGGGAGGGTGGGGAAGGAGGAGCGCAGGTGTGCGAGCCAGGCCTTCAGAATGGGCAGTGGGATGAGATCGATCTTGTTGAGAACCAGGATGAGTCGTTTCCCGCCTGAAGCTGCCATCATGACGGCCTTCTCGACGTCTCGCGACCTTGTCCCCTCGGGGTCTCTGGCGTCGAGGACATAGAGGATGACGTCGGCCTGCTCCACGACCTGCTTGAAAACCTTGTCGTAGGCTTTCCGATAAGTCAGGTCGCCTGCCCCTCGCGAAACTCCACGAGAATCGTCTTCAGAGTCGTCCGAGTCATCATCCGAGTCGTCTTCCATGTCGTCGTCGCCACTTTGCAGCTCTCGCTCATAATCCTCGGCGGCCCGCCTTGCGCTTGCCAATAGCGCGGCCATGGGATTTGACTCGTCAACGTCGTCCTCCTCCATCATGTCGTCGTCCACGTCGACATCGTCACCCTCGATGTCTTCCTCCATCACTTGCTCGCCATCGTCGGCTGGTCCAACCTGACCAGTCTTGGCAGCCTTGACGGCCTCCTTGCGCTTCCGGGCCTCCTCCGCCTTCCGGGCCTTCTTTTCTTCGATTTCCTGCAGCAGCCTCTCCTTGTAAGGGAACAGGTTCGGGATACCAGGATCCTTCTTCAATTTTGAACGCCATTCTGGGTTCTTCTTGGCCTGCTTCCTCTCCTTTCGTTGTTTGGCATGAGATTTCTTCTCGATCTTTGCCCGTAATCTCGTGGTGCCCCGCTTGGACTTGGGCTCTACAGGTGATTAGTCAGCCGTGTACTTGTCCAAACTCACTTGTTCGGTCATCTTACTCTTGGGTTTATTGATCGAACCAGCCATATCGAGTGAGTCGTACGTAGGCTTTCGGGGACTGAATTGAAAGGTTGTGATGGCGGAATCTAGCTCGAGTCGGTGGACTACGACGAACTGGAGCAAAAGGCTATGAAAAGCGGCAGAAAGCAGAAAATTCTCACCGCCCGATGCAATCGATTAGAACCCTAGCCCTCCCTTGTAGAAGTCCGCCGCTCTGCTAGGCCAACAGCAGAGCAAATACCCTCAAATATTCACGTAGCGTAGTACTAAAACAGTTGCTCATTTTTTTCCTGGGAGCAACATTGAATCTAGCCTGATAGCAAGTGGGGTCAATCAGGAACAAAAATCCCATTTCTACACGTAAAAATGGGCAGTGGAACCACTCCGCAGCCAGGGGAGCTTTATTGTTGTGTCAGAGCATGCCGCTGGAAGACTGTGGAGGCACTCTGGCTTAACTTGAATTGGTAGTTCCGATGTAGCCGCCCGCCGCCCGCCGCCGCCGCCTGTCATCACGACGGCGCCTTGATAGCTTGCTTGCTGCTGGCATGATTTATTCTTCAATTTTGGAGATAGATTTTGGCCAATTCTCCCGTCCTCTAGTTTCTTGCGTGGCAAATATAAACTTCGCATTCAGAATCCTCTTGCATCTTCTTTCTTTGCAGCACCACCAAACTTGGTCCATCCATCACATTTGCAGGATCTAGAATGGCCTTCTCAGCTCCGCCCGTACGGGCCTCTTTCCGGGGGTTCCTATTTGACATGGATGTGAGTGATCTCAGAAGTGGTTCATGTCTGCTCTAGGACTTCGGTTCGAGGCCGATTTCCTTTGCATGATGAATGCCAGGAGCAGAAGTCTGTGACTACCACGACAGTCCTCCCCTGGATTATGGAGTTTTGAGAGACTTACTAAAAGGGTCACAGGGAACAATTGTAGACTCAACAAATGCGGTCGTGAAGCACTGGTATACGTAAATTGGAAACCTAAATAGGCTCTCAAGGTCTTCCAACTTTGTCCTGGCAGTCCACTGATGGTCTAAAACGTGGGAAAAGAAATCGGGGTTGCGCCCGAGGTCATCCTCGAGACATCCCACGGCCGGAGGAGTATAGACATCCTCAAGATATTGGCGCCCGACAAGGCGAACTGGGAATGTAAGTTTGACCATTCGACTTCCCTGTCCCCACTCCCCACGCAACGGCTGCCCTTGGCGGGCAATCCGAGAAGCAAGCAGCTGGCTCCCAGGTCCCGGGTCGGGGTGGAAGGGACTGGGGCTCCCTCGCAACACACCACTGATAGACCCTACTTCCTAGATGTCAAGCACATGGAGGGTCTCCTCCCACAATATCATGGCAAGGACGCACATGAGATCCCCGGTGCCCGTGCGCTCCTCAAAGAAATCGGCGATCGCAACATCCCATGGGCAATTGTGACTTCGGGGACAGTTCCTCTCGTCACCGGATGGCTCAAGATGCTTGGCTTGCCCAACCCAGAACACCTGGTGACTGCAGAGAGCGTCCAGAATGGGTAATGATTCCCTCAAGTGCTCGCATGCTTTGCTTTGGCCTGTTGGAATATCCTCAACCCTACCCGCGCCGTTCAGGAGAAGTACTGTCTAACAAGACCACATAGAAAACCCGACCCATCCTGCTATCTGATGGGCTTGGAACGAGTCGGCCTTGCCGGTGCCAGTGAGAATGAAAACGTACTTGTGCTGGAGGACTCGCCTGCAGGCATCAAGGCCGGTAAGGCGGCAGGATGTAAGGTCCTGGGGCTCGTCACAAGGTAGGCTGCCCAGTACCTTGTTTTTATGAAAACTAGGAAACGATCTTCATACTGACAAACGGTCCAGTCATACCCCAGAACAGGTCAAGGCCGCTGAGCCAGACTGGATCGTTAGGGACTTGGACTCGGTCAAGATCGTCGGGTTTGAGGACGGACTGGTCACATTGGAGTTCTCGAACCGGCTGGCGGAGCTGTCCACAGCGAACGGCGACAGCGCAGGACTCCAATGATGATTGGCATCTTTGCAGGTTTTCTTCGCGGGGGCTGGTCCGGTGCGCTGGCACTGACTCATGGTAGATCAGACATTTAAAGAAGCATTCTGGTTGCCCAGTTGAGAGGGGGGGGGAGGTGTGTCTCGCGCGAGCGTGACCTGTAGCGAAATATCGCAATCTGACCTGCAGGATTGTGCACATCGCACATGCTCATGCTGCAACTCGTGATGTCCAAGCTACCTCGCATGGCCCCAAAACGCACTTTGCTCACTGCTGCCTGGCTGGCAGACTGGCTGGCAGTCTCTGCTTTTGCGGCGCAGTCAACAATCCGAGGCGGCACCAGCGGCAACGCAACACCACAGGTCTGGCAAGCGTATCGTGGCTGGAACATGAATCATCACCATGAGCCTTCGGGTCTTGCCAGCATGACAAATCGCCCGAGACAGCCATCAGATTCTCCCTATAAGTGTCTATGAGTGAAGGGAAGCTCCGTCACAATCAACAACTACAAGCACGGGAACCATCAAGATACCTAGGTATGAAAGCAGCGAATGCTTGCGAATGTGCTGTCGCTTGGCTGGGCTTCAGTCGACTGTCGAGATCAGAAAAGCTTGGACGGTGAAGGCTGCCACTTCCACCACCACCACCATGAAAGGCGGTCTTACGCTGCAGATTTCAATGCCTTCCCGAGAACGAAGTTTCTGAGTGTAATTCTCGCCGGCACTGTGTCAGTCTGTCGAACCGAACCGGACAGGCATATTGATCTTACAAAGAAGCGCTCACGCAGGGTAGCAGCCCTAGAAGAGCAAAGACAGCCGACCTGATTCGAGAGCTGGAGGTCCTCTCAGAGCATCCAGAAATGGAATTAGAATGCACGGGTGTCACCGAAACCTCAGCGGCAACGATCGCGCTGTGGCCGAAGCGGCGGTTCTCATTCAACAAGGCGGATACCGAGTCCATGGTACAGGAGCTAACACAGGACCGGTCACGGGAACTTTACTTCCCGATGCAACATGGTGGAATGTGTCATCCTCAAGGTCTCAGACAGATATCTCCACCACTGGCCAGAGATTGACTACCAGAGAAGGACTTTCAAAAAAGTTCGTACAGGCACCAACCCGGCCGCAGATGACAAGGCGAGGGGGCGGGGGGGGGCGGATTGTGGTGGGATGCAGCAGGAGAGTTCCTTTCTCGAACACTTCCAAGCCCTGTCTTTTACCGACCCACTGGATGTGGCTGCGAGGGCAACAAGAGACTGTTTCCTTACAATTGAGAGCAAACCTCTCTCCACCGTCCGCAGCGTCCGCCGTATCGATGGTTGCCTGTCTCAGCCACCAACTGCAAGGTCCCGAGGGTTCACGCAAGAATGGCAGAGATGTCCCAGGGAAGCCAGAAGAGTCAGCGCCCCAGGAGAATCCTCCGAGACAGCGCGAGGCTTTCCACAGGCCAAACTTGGTGCCGCCGTGGTTGCCTGCTTACGCTTTTGCTCTGTCCCCTCATTTTCTTTTCTGCCAGATGGGGCCGGGCGAAAGCGGTTGTATAGTACGACGCGGGGAAAGTGACATAGTGACACTGGGGCCGACACAGTCGTCTACTGTCGGGTTGGTCGCCGATTTGCGTAACCTTTGTCAATATTTTGGTCACCGAAACGCTGTTGAGACGAGATGACGGCGTCCGGATGCGAACAAACTTGCACCAATTCTGATATCCACCCAGACTGCCAGACGGGCCCCAAGAGAATGAACTGTCAGAACCGTCTGTTTCCAGGCTGGGTTGGCGGCGCACAAACGATCGCCGCAAGGATGGGCTGCTGATCCTCTTGCGGCAAGCTGAGGTCCCGGTTGACCTCCAGCCAATCGCTTCCGAGTCGGAGGTGTCAATCTGCAGGAGAACGCCCCCAACCGGAATACGCTGAACCAGTGGCGAGGGTAGGCGCATGCAAGAAGCAAGGTAGGAAGACACATCGCTATCCCGAGGCACCCTTGCGAAGGCAAAACCGTGCACCAAGAGGGAAGGGCTGAAAGACGACCGCAAGCGCCTGACCGTAGCAATCCTGTCTTGGGGAGGGGGGGAGGGGGCCTCAAAATCGATTCCGAGGGCATGAGAATCTGCCGGCACCAGGGCGGGTCTTGCGAGGCTGCTCATAACGTCAACCATACGAGGCGTGGCGCGTGGCGCGTGGCAGAGATGGCCGATGCAGGAGCCGCGGTTGGCTGGGTCTGACCCGAGCGAGGGGTGGCAGCGTTTGGTTGCAATGGCGACAGACAACCCGTCATTGCGCCTGGGAGCCAGTGGAGCGTCAATGGATAATCGCTGAGCCGTCGCGGCTGCAAACAATGTTTCTTTCAGTGGTGTACTGTGTAGTTGATCCGGCTGCGACGGCCATAACGGTGTGTCTTTTGAGAGCCGCGCGTTGCAGCCCGACCAAGACAGATAGGCCCGCGGGAGATAGCAACAGAATGGGCAGAGGTTGAAATGAGCGAGTGCCCGTGCACCACTCAGGGACCCCGGACGACTGACTGACACCCATGGCCTCCCCAGTGTCCCCACACAGATCCCTGTCTGACGGTCAAGGTACATATGTATTCCTGGTGTGGTGCAGTACGGGCTCGGTACATCTGATCTTGCCTACCTACCTACTTAAGTAGATAGGTAGGTACTAAGTACATATGTATGCAGGTTGAGTACTCCGTACAACTTACTTAGGCGGCGGGCCAGCACGGCGTTGCCCGCAGCGCGCACTAGGCACACGTGGCAGGCCCGGTCACCAGGGACAGATTAATTTTCAATCTCCTGGCCCCCCCCCTGGTTTCGCCTGGTTTCGTCCGAACTCCATCTTCCTCGTGCACGTGAATGACGACAGATCCTGGATGGGTGGATACTCCAATCTTACCCTGGTCAGTTGATTTTCGTCATTGCCCTCGGCCAGATCGGCCAGACAGAGATCCTCGCCCACCGCAACAGTCGCATCGCACAAGGGAGAGACCTGAGGCGGCTGCTCGTCCCGACGAGCTCCTGGAATGTTCGCAGTAGCGCAAAAGAGCTGCGAGTGCGGCGCACTTGGTCTCAACCACTATGCTGATGTGCGGCTTGAGGGAGCCGCACTGTACCGAGCCAGCGGATCATCGGCCACTGCGAGGATTTAATAGCCCTCGTTTGCACCAGAAGCATGATAATCTCGGTGCTAATAAGACTCTGAGGACGTCGTCGTGGTAGTGGTGGTGCGAAAACCTAGTGTAGAGCGCAGGCCGTCCATCCAGGCTCTCGGAGTCATGCCAGGACGCGAGTCCGGCTGCAGCCGAAGAAACAAGCTAAGGTCCAACTGGGTTGTGCCTACTCCGTAGATGCATCAGACGAGGTCTCCACAGCTGACTATATGTTGTCTTCGGCCGCCTATCTCTCCGCACAGAGGCCTGCTCTTAGTGGCCCGCGACTGGCCAACCCTGCAGGAGATAATAAACCTACTGTGTATTGCAAAGTCTCCTTTGTGCTACTCTGCAGCATGCACGCCGGTGCAACCGCGAGAATAGAATACCTCGGCACATCAAAGCATCAGGTACTCCGCACTTTGAGATCGTCGTGAGATTCTTAAAATGAAATGCACCCCTCACCACGCCTTGTTTGCAGACCGCATTACGCAGGGACGGGCCAACGTGTTCGGCGGTCGGTCGAGACAAGATTATTGACCCGACGGACCACAGGAAGGTCGCCCTCAGTAGACTGCAGATGCCCAATCAGCCTGATATCTACTGTGTCACGGCATGTAGAAGCCCGCATAACCTGTCCTGCAGATTTCGAATCGGTTGGTGGAAAATTTATGGTAACACAGCTTGCCGCTTGCAAGCAAGTTGAACTGCGCTCAATCATCGCCAATAGTCCTGGATAATGTGGTTGCCCCTGCTAGGCCCTTGACCCCAAAGAAAACGGCAGGGCGCCTTAATTGGTAAAACAAGTGCTGCCGCTGCCGTTGATCATGCTGAAGCGATCAAGATGTATGAAAAGCCGCAGGCTGTAGAAACAAGCCACGGTGCAGAGTCGCAATGTAAGTCGGCCTGCATGCAATCAGGCCTAGCATGCTGGCCCAAGATCCCGACACTCTTGCTCACAAATGCGAATTGATTTGCTACTTTGATGTGGCGGGATAGTGTAAGATAACGCCGGATTGGCCGACAGACACGGAAGGTTGGCACTCAACAGCACGACGGCTATCCTGCCCGCTGGGACATCAGGGTCGGTGTGGATTTCGGTCCTAGGAGCGGCGCAGCAGAGCCTTACCAGGCCTTGCCCGGGAGCTAGACCTCAGTGCCGGCCACTCCCCGGGATTGGGCATAGTGATACGGTGACAGCGAGTAGCGGGTGCACCGGAGGGAGGTGGAGCAAGGCAGCTGCCACATGGTATCTACAAGGCGCTTTGCGGGCCTCGAGGTCTGGAGTAGCTGTGTAATCTGTAGGCGGCGCGCACTCGGCGCAGCGCTGTCGGCCTGAGGCTGAAAAGTCGCAAACCGTAGATATTCTGGTGTTTGCATCGAAGCCCTCTTGCTTGTCCATGTGAGGAGCATAAATGACACCGAGGGAGGACGTCTTGGCTGGAGTTGGCTTGAGCAGGGCTTTGCTATCCGTGTCGTGGTCTTGCCGGTCATCGCCTAAAGCCCGAACTGCTGGCTTCTTGTCGAAGATGGGTGTCGAGCAGCTCTGGAGCCCAAGTCGAGATTTGAGAACCGTACAAAAACACATAAGCTGCGAGCCCCCACAAACCACAAACCACATGCAGCGCCGCGATTCCGGTGGATAGAGGGACTGGCACTGGCCGTCTCACGGCCCCCAGCACTTGCAGATTGAAATTAGAGTTGACCCATAAATAGATCAGTCTTTCATGCAGAAGCGGTGCAACCCTGCGGCAGGGACTGCACAGGCCAGCGCACCACCCCGAGTCCCACAGGCTCCGAGTCGTCCAGTGCTGCGATTGATGTGGTGGACAACCCCACCAGCCCGTCAACAGGACTGAGATGTTTCGGCTGTGTAACTACGTACATATCCGCAAGGGACAATGACACAAAGCACGGGCGAGGGGGGTTGGGAGGGACGTGGAAACCTGCCAGGAGCCATTGGGCGTCCAGGAGTGGCAACGGTCCCGCCCAAGATGCCAAGGCTGGATGCGTTCGTCAAGAAAGAAGCCTGGAAGCCTGGAGTAGGCGTGCGTGCAGGATGCAGGATGCGCCGTGTGTGCGTGTGTGGTGACTGACTGTGTGTGGTGTTGGCTGAGCTGGGTCTGTCTACTCCGTGTCTTTTGTTGCACATGTGCACAGTGCTGTACAGAAGTGCTCCGGGACGAGATGATAGGGCAGACAGGCCGCCCCTGGGGGGGTTCATGCCGCCCAGCCGCAGTGGTTGGTCATGATGATAAATGTGTGTAAGTGCCATCCGGATGTGACCACACATGGGCTACCTCTGAGCAATGAGCACTGCACAGCATGTATATACCTAGGTATCTACCTAGGTAGGTGGCAGATTACCAACTAGGACTGGCAACGAAGGACGAGACGGTGACGAGAGCCTGCCGGAGCACACATGGTATGTTGCACAGTGCACTGGCATAAGTCAGCTTCTCCCGGCGTCGTCTTCTTGGAAGGCGAGCGGCTGGAACTAGACTGCTCCTGCAGGCGCCGCCCTTTTTTGCCTTTTTTTCGGTCCTTTCTTTTTTTT
>MAVT02001009.1:0-17797 GCA_001702395.2 Diaporthe helianthi | reverse complement strand
CTTAAAAAGGACTATAAATAGCTTAGTAATAACCTTAAGTACTTTAATAATTAGGTTACGTTTTGAATACTAATAAAGAGGGGGAGTAATATATATTTATTAACTTATAGAAATAGGGTCTTATAAAAACCTAATAGACTTATAATAGTCTAATATACTCTACTACCTATTATATATATAATAGGGCCTCTATAGTCCTCTCTCTTTATCTAGTTAATAGAGATTAAGTTAAATCCCATCGATCTAAGCATATATAGCCTATACGTAGTCTACGCTAGTACCCTAATCAAAGTGACTGCTAAACGTAGAGAAGGCACAGCGGCGACTAGCTCGGGCGTAGAGGAACTTTAGCCCGTTTCTTTTTCCTTAGGCGTGGAGGAACTTTTTTTCCGTACTTTTCTCTTTAGAAGATCCTAAAGGCGGAGGACTAGCTATTTATACATACTAAGTATACTGTAAATCTAATAAGGGGGTGGTGTATGTGCCTTTCTTAGTTAGCTAAATTTATAGTATTTAAGGAGCTACCTCCTTAGTAGTCCCTATAGTTAGATTCTCCTCCTTAGATAATAAGAAATCCCCCTTTAGAAATATATTACTATGTAAAAACTATTTTTAAGCTAGACTAGAGCCTAGCCTTATTAACTATATTATAAAAGTACTATAATATTAATCTAATTTAGTAACTATATAATAAGTTTAATAATAAAACTTAGGCTAGTAAAGACGCGATAATTTCTATTTAAATTAGTTACTAAGATCTAATTATAAGAAAGCTAAAATTAATATACTTTAGTACTTATTTAACTTAAACGTTTTTAAATAATATTATAGTTAGAGTTGTAAGTATATACTAAGTATATAAAACTCTGAAATATATAAGTATATAAATATAGAAGACTTTTAACTACATAATACGTATATGAATAGTATATAGGTATATAATAAGTATATAATAAGTATAAAATATATAATATATTTTTTTTAATATATAATAGGTATAGAAGTATATAACTTTTAAAATAAATAATTTTATTAAACTTTATATAAATGTACCTTTATTTAAGTATTATACTAATATACTTTTTATTTTACTATCTATATTATTAATAGTATGGTAAATACTAATCTACCTTTAAAAATAGAGTAATATTTAAGAATTATACTAACTACTAGGGTTAAAGGCTAATTAAATACTAGTTTAATTCTACTTAATTAATATATTATAAAACTATTTATTCTTTATTTATATTATTATTAATTAGCTAGCTTTTCATAAATTAAATATGAAGGAATTCTATTTAATAAATATTAGAGTATAAAATATTTTATATATTAGTATTAGGGCCTTTTAAAAACAATGTTAATAATAAGTATAATTTAAAGCTTATAAATATATTTATTATACTTTTATATCTATATAACTAGTATATACATTTATAGGTATATTAATAGATTAATATGTAGATATATTACTATAACTCTAATTATAACTAAGGTATAAATAAAGCTTATTAAAAAATATAAATTATTTATTTTTCTTAGTTAATAGAAGTAAAACAAAGTTTAGTTTATAGTTATATAGGTTTAGTTCGACCACGAGACTATAACTTTACTAAATTAATATTTAGTTCTAGCTACGACTATATAGTTATAAACTAAAGTTTTATAATATATAAACTTTTATTAAGTTTAGTTTTTAAACATATTTTTAATAATTATTCTTTAATTAATCTTTCACGTTTTAATTATATTTTATAAAAGTATTAAATAAGTTAAAAAGAACTACCTATTTTAAAACCTAAGATAAATACAAATTAATTATATAAATAGTATATAAGTATAACTTTATAAAGGTTTTAAAACATATATATTTTAAAAAATGTATATTAAACTTTTTAAAAGGTTATTTTAAAAAGTATAAATATTCGGAATCGTACGAAATCGTACCTAGAAAAATAAATACTATACCTAGTTTTCTAACTAATTTATACCTACTTATATACATTAATTTCTTTTTGAACTAGGGGCGTACTATATAGAGTATTAAGGTAGGTATATTAAGTAATATATTATATAATAATATTCCTAATAATTATACCTAAGGCGAAATTATATAGCTTTATAATACTTCTAAGCTAAACTATACTTAAAGCTACCTATAAGCACTTTTATTTTATATATACGCTACGTAATATTACTCTAGCTAGCTTCGTTAGTAATATTCTTTATATTAAGGTCTATTAGTAGTAACTACTTAATAGTTCTCCGGGGCTCTATATACTGTTTATTTAGCTACTAGTCTTATACTTTAAAGTGTAAACTACCGCTTTAGGTAGTTAAAAATTCTATAGTTAATAACGTTTTAAGGAATGAAAGTACTATATACCTAGGTAAGTAGTATAGTAAGGTTAAATAGCGCGCTCTTATTAGTTATAGTATAAATTAAGTAGGATATTAGGTATAGTATCCGTTTTTCTAGGTAAGAATATCTATACTCGTTTTTAAAAGATAACCTTACATTATATAATATAAGATTACGTTGGAACAGTATCTTATGAAAGAACGACTAACGGGAATTCATCATTTAGTAAGAGAGAAAGTAATTTTGGAGAAGATTACTCTGTAGTATAACCTTGTGTAAAACGACCTTACGAAGAGGGAACATTGAATAGCGTGTAGAAAGACCTCTCATGCGACAGACTTATACGGGCTGCAATCATTGCTGGGTGCAAGACGTGGTACTGGGCAGTGACTAGATGCTGGCGGGTAACCGACTTCGGCACGTTTCTTGAAACATTGAGGACTATCATCTCGCCCTCCTGCGGCTTGTTGCCAACCAGCACGCCCAGTTCAAGTGAAAAGGATCGTAGAGTTACCACTCACAGTCCGTCCCACTATCGACACCGCTAGTGAAGGCGCACCGCGGTAATTCTTCAAATTTTCAGAGTCTGGGAGCGTTGCTGCAGTAATGGGTTATGAAGAAATATGTTACTTAAGTAACGTTACTAAGGTAAAGTCGACGCTATTCAAACAGCCATTGTCACTCTTTGATCCTCTGCAACAATGTGACACCCAAGAATTAAAAACAGACATTTGAGCTTGACATAGACCTCCTGAACTGTCGCATGACGTCTCACTCCAGCTTACCTCCAGTCTCCTTCGTCGTACTGATCCCTCCAGAAGCCCCGGAAATGCTTCTTCAGTCCCAAGTCCGAGATTTCCTTGACCTCATCGGGTGTGAGCTGGAAGGAGGGAAGCTTGCCCACGTACCCCCTCAGCCTGTCCTCGCGGGAGCTCGTCGTGATGGCCACGACGCCCTGATCCAGTGTCCACCGGAGGGCAACATCTCCCTCGGTCACGTTGTACTTGTTGGCCAGCCTGGCGTACGCGCCATCGACAGGGCCCGGCGCCGCCTTCGTGATGGCAGTGAGGCCAGCGTACCCGCTGACGGCGATGCCCCTTTCGCGGTGGTAGTCGAGCAGACTCGTCTTGCCGCCGTCGGTGATGTGCTGCAGGTATGGATGGTACTCAATCTGGTTGATGGCCGGCTTGATGTTTGCCGTCTCCAGCACCGCGTCGAGGTCCTCCTGGATGTAGTTTGACACGCCGATGGACCTGGCCCGGCCCGAGGACCGGATCGCCTCCATCTCGGCCCACTTGGCCTGGAGGACCTTGGCATCGCCGCCCGCGAAGAAGGGCGAGTGGATCAGGTACAGATCGACGTAGTCAAGGTCCAACTTCTTGAGCGATGCCGAGAAGTTCTCCTCGATCGGCTTGTCAGGCTTGACGGTGGCCTTGGTGGTTACGAAGAGCTTCTCGCGGGCGATGCCGGATGACTTGATCGCGGCGCCGAGCTCTTCCTCATTGTTGTAGGCTATGTCGTGTTGTTAGTCTATCCGCGTAGGGTAAACGCCGTTTGGATGCAACTTGCACTCAGCTCCGTCCAGATGGGTGAAGCCGACCGATAGCGCCTTTAATGTCACATCCACAATGTCTTGGTCGAAATCATCGCCTCTCTTGTAGTTCTTGGTGCCCAAGCCGTATGCGATCTATTTTAGTTAGCTCTAGAGGCCCTGACAGGACTCAAGTGCTTGATTTCCAACGTCTTGCAAAACTTGAGAACAGGTTCCAACGCCACATACCGTGGGAATCTCATACCCATCATTGAGCTTCAAGCTGGGCAACCTGTGGGCTGAAATGCCTTCAGCGTCAGAAAGTGGCCGCTGTGGGCTATCCAGATCCTGGATGTTCTGTTGCCAGTCAGACCCGGTGGCAGCGGCGCAAGACGCTGCCAAAGCTAGCAGAGACAGACGAGACATATTCCCAGGCGTTGGAGAACTGCGTGTTGGGGGAGTGGCAGCACCGCGGTATTTCAGTTTCTGGCTGCGAATCTTGAATGCCCAGGTGAACGACCTGATTTTATGTTGACAGGTGACTACGATGTGCTTTCTAGGACGTGTACGAAAACGTTGCTCGTCAAGTAGATATCGAGGAAGGGCGCATGCTCAGTGAAATCCATGTCCATGAGTTTCGTGAGTTTCGTGAGTTTCGTCGGTCTGCGGGGCACAGCAGGTGACGTGATCGATCTTTTGCGAAGGCCCGCTCGGCATCTTCAGCACCCACCCTGGCCGCCCGGGAAATCATAAGCCTCCAGAGTCGGCGCTCGCCCGGCAAGATGACACAACAAACCTTGAATGAAAGCTTGCCATGGTCAACTTTGCACTCACTGCAGAAGCAGCTTCATTCTCCAGAAATTTGAATTTGACAAGATACAAAAGCCCAAAGAAGCTATCAATTTGTCATAAATCTTATGGCTTGTAATATGTTAACTGTGGTGAGTACTGCGAAGAAATATGCGGTTTAATCATGGACGGCTGACATCTGGAGTGCGTGGCTCTTCGTAGCGCCGCGTGCTCGGAGACAGGGTTCCAGGACAGAAGAACGACTCAAGGCTCGATTTTGGGCCAATGCACTTTCTTGCACTCTCCTTGCTTCTTGATCCATTGGTCGATTTTGGCGACGGGCCAGCCGCTGGTCATGCGCTCTTGGTCTTCCTCAGCCCTTTTGATGGGCCTTCCCAGCTGGAAGGTCCTTTTCATGGCGCAGCATTCGTTCTTATACGACCATTGGAAGCACTCGATGTGCTCATCGCAGGCCCTGGCGCAGTCATCAGCGCTGAGATGTGCCAGCTTTTGTAGCTCGGACTTTTTGTCTTCCTTGGTTGATCTTTCGATTCGCCAGCTCTCCCAGTCATGATCTTTTGAATCCACATCCAAGTAAAACCAACCGTCCGAGTAATTGTCCCAGTCCTGGCGCACGGGTATGAGCTTCGGCTCAAAGTATTCGTGGTAGATCTCCTTGAAAAGCAAGGGCTCTTGTGTCTGGGTGAAACGCTTGCGTTCGAACTCCCAAAATTGAGAGACCTCCTCGCTGCTCATATGGTGCATCGTACCAACGGGATGGCACCACTCTCTGTCTCCGTAAGGAAACGTTGACGGTTTTTCGCCATTGGTCATCGGCCACTACAATTTGCTCGGAAGAAGTCAGTCAGAAGCGGTCTGCAAGACTGCATGGCGTCCCAGTTGACCATGCATCATGAACCAGCGACTGAAGGCTCGTCACGTACAAGGCTTTTCAACTCGATGCCGATGGTTTCCTTGAGCGAAGTCGCAAACATGTAATCCCCACAGCAGACGCCCCTCACCCGCTCGTCGTACTTGTTCGCGATCCCAGGGTGTTGTCCTGCAAACTCCAGCATCGCTGCACTGGAGATGGCATAGCCACTGCCGCCGTGGCCAAAGAGGTTGCCCTGGATCATAGTCGGGCTGCCTAGGTAGCGAGGGACTGTGGGGTCAAGCTTTCGAAGCATGTGGACCATGTTGGGCCACGAGACGTATGTGTCGGCGTCAACAAAGAAATACCAGTCGTATCCAGGTCGTAGCCTGTAGGTTTTCTCAGCTATGTGGATATTCTTGTACTTGTCGAGATTCCAGCCTGCGCCCTCGAGCCCGTCGAAATTCTTTGCGCACATTTCCTGGTCGATGACACATTCCTTCTGCTGTCGATAGAGATCAAACTCGTGGTTGTCGTCCTTGGCAGTGTCGAGAACCGTTTCGAGGCTATCAAAGACATGGTACCCGGCAATGTGCTGTTCAAGGTCAGAGAAGAGGAGGAAGTCAGGAAGGCATCGGAGGATGGTGATCAAGTGGGTGGGAAGTTTCTCGAATGCCTCGGAGGCCCCAGTCTTCATGATTAAAAGGATACCAGAGGTGTCTGGAAAGCCGTCGCAGATAGGGTCATGACCAGGGCGCAGTGACTGCAGTCCATGGTCTACAGGTGGTTGGTATTGACCGTTGGTCGGTATGGCTACTGGCGACGATGCGGCTGTCCCATTTGCGTTGACGGCAAAGTATGGGCTCGGGTCGCTGGTGTAGTAGCGGCCACCGGTATTTTCCCACTGTTCGAGATGCTGAGCCGTGAGGAGGAGGACTACTACAGAGATAATGGCAAAGAAGACGACGGTGAATATCCTATTCGATACCATGACGATTTCTGCGGCGCGGTGCGGCGCGGTGCGGCGCGACACGACGGGACGGGGGAGAGGGTTATCCAGGGAGCCGATCACACGAGGTGGTTCTGTCGCTGAAGTCGCATTTCAGCAATTAGCCTGGTGATTTAGGTTGACTACCTGCCTAAGCAGGTAGGACAGAATCTTGGTTGAAATTGTCAGCGGGAGAAAGGTGGATGGGTGCTAGCATGCGCGAAAAGGAAGGTTCAGGTGCGACTTGAGCACTTGAGGAAGCCGAGGCACTCAAGTGCTTGAGCACATCAGTATCTACCTGGTACCTTCCACGTCGCGAAAGAGGTACCGATTGGGCATGCCATTGGGAAGTGGGACAAGACACGCAAACATGCCGATGCCCGTGAGGCATCAACTTGGCTGAGACCTCAAAATGGCCGGTGTCAGCTAGATTCGGGATCTTGGGATGGTAATCTAAGTGCCTACTTAAGTAGGTAGGTAGGTACCTAGGTACTTGAGATGTCTGGGACATTACGCCGCGGCAGGTGCGACCCGTGGTCGAGACAATATTTTCCCACTCCTATCCTTGACGGACCTCCTGAAGTCCCTGCTGTTGTCGCTAGCAATTTTGGCTCAGCTGTCGTGCACTTCACATCATATTTATTAGTTCCAGGTGCCACTCGCAAGGTCAACTGGGAGCCTCCCTGGGTTGGCCAGTGCTCACTTGTCACCAGCTGAAGGGGCATGAGTGAGACATGGCACGGAGGGATCTTCAATTTATTTGCTCGCCATGGGAAGTTATCTCCCAAGGGTTCCCATATAAATGATGTAAGTGTCTCAAAAGTTTTGGCCGATAGCACTTGAGTGGTCTGCACAGCGAGCCACACTCTTCTCAGCTCTTGCACGACGTGGCCCCAAAACCCCGGCCCGGTCCATGCGGTGCTTTAGAAAAGTTTTAGCCAGTGAATATTTGCTTATGCGTACATATCTAGATTTGTGCTGTTCTCCTCTAGTTTCACAGCTTCTGTTCTCTTTAGTCGTGCTAGTGTTCTCTGTTTCTCGCGTCAGTGGCAGCTTGAGAAAGCACCTGCCGTTGAGCGTGCTATTTACCTAGATACTCAGGTATTCCCTAATTTGGCTTCAAAGCCGTTACAAATTCAATGATAGGCTCCTCGACACAGTCTTTCCAGAACCCCGGATCCTCCTTCACAATTTCAGTCTTCTCAACAGGTATAACCTGGGCATCAACCAGCCCAAATTCCTTGAACATGGCCAAAGACCCAGAATAAAGAACTTCGAGAGAGACTCCTCCGAACTTGACGGGTGGACCAGTCCCCCATAAGTTTACGTAGTACTTGAGGCCTCCCGGAATCTCCTCAAGGTCTGTATAAGACACGCCGTACTTGTTACTCTTCAGAATGGAACTCTTCGGGTTTGCGACATGGACGCAGATGAACCGACCGCCAGGCCTCAAGTATTTGACAGCAGTCGTGAGAATCCTGTCGAGGACCTCGGGTGTCCCGACATAATCAAGTACCCAATTGGCCTGTACGATATCGTATGAGTCTTTTAGGTCCAGGTGCCTCAGCGACTGCGACACGTCGGCTTCGAACCACCGGACACGATCGCCAACACCAAGCGTCGACGCCGCCTCCTTGCCGACGAATAGCATCTCGGCAGAGATGTCCACCACATCCACCAAGCTAGCGCCACGCTCAACTGCCTGGCGAGCTCGGAGGCCGGTCCCACCGCCGAGGTCGAGGACGCTTAGTCCATTCGGGTCGCCGAGTGCGGTGAGGTAGAGCTCGGTCTCCAGACGCCCAATGGGCGTGGTGACTGTGAAGGTCTCATCTGTGACGTATTACTTAATTCCTGAAATCCTCTCAAGGCGGCCTCCAAGTGCCGATACATGCCCCGGTACTGGGATACGCTATTGTGAAGGGGTCAAATGGTAGTGGGACGTCTTTACGTACAATCCGAAGCTTGGGCGTTGTACTCGTCAGCAACATTCAGTCTAGACATTGTGAACCGATCCCAATTGAACCTGTACGGGATATTGTCCAGATGTCACGACTTCAGGACTTTAACAAAAGGTGAACTGTATGAAGGGACCGTACGCCTTCGGGTTGTCTACGGATTAAGAACAACACCACTTAACAAAAGGTGAAGGGTCTCACAACGATGGCTCTGATCGCAGCGACGGTGCGGAGTCTCATCAAACGTGCAACGTCATATACCTCTCAAGTGCTTATAAGTATTCGACTGGGTTCCAAGGTTCCGAGGATGCTGACTTGCTGACTATATGTTGGGCACGAAGACCCCATCCATGATTGGGACAACCATCTCGAGTGCAACGTCTACTGAGTTGCATACCTAGGTAAGCATGCTGTACTACCACACCAGTTGAACCTATTACCGTGGATGGCAGTTGGGCCATGTAGAGGGGTAGTAACAAGTTACACTTGTGTATCCGTCAACCCGTAGGCACTTAGAGGCCGAACTACATCCGGTGCGTTGGTGCCTGAAGTCTCTGCTGATGGATGGTATCGGTTCAGTTTGAGTTTGGACAACATTATGCACATGTAAGTTCCGCTCCTAGTCCTTCTCACCTGCTACGCACCTGCCCTCCAAGCCGCATACCTACCCTTCTATGGCTTATTCTTATAAGCAGCTCATGATAAGTGAGCCGCTCGACAAAGGCCTATCGCGCTTTTGAGCCGTTCGAATACGGCTTAGAGGAGGCGTAAAGAAGGCTCGTAGAAACCAGCAGGCAGCGGCGGTGGGACATACATACATTATGATACATACATACACACATACATGGTAGTGTGCCCTAAAAATCCACTTTCACGAGAGGGTACTGTTTGTGACCTTGAAAGTCCCAAGTAGAATAAGATAGCCTAACTGGAAATAGGGACATGCTACCTACCCTAAGGTACCTACCCAGGTACTTAGTGTGAGCTGTAGCAGGTCTTTCTGAACCTACCCAGGTTCTTTATCAATATTTAATCAAAGCGTCAAGGCTTCAAGGCTTGTCAATTGCACGTGTCTTTCAAACCAACAGAGCAAGTCTTGCGTCTACATTGATGGACTCTAGACTCTGGGTGAACAGCAGTAAACCGTCCAACGGGTGCCATCAGGCCAATTTCCCTAGGGTAGACACATGTCAACTGGTGCACCTTGCACTGGACAGCCCCTACCCTAGGCCAATGCAGCCCAGAATCATTGTTAAGTCAATGTCAGTGTCAAGAGCACTGGCATTTCCCTGGGCTCAGGGCAAATAGCTTCAATGTTTTATTGTATAAAACAAAGAGACTAACGCAGAGCCGAAACTGGACCTCTGGCAACTTTGAACTTTAGAATGCAGCTTGCACATGTGAGATATCCATAGTTGATGTGAAGAGAATCAAGGCAGTGAGACGTCAACTGCTGATAACCGACGGCGATTCAAGGTAACCTCTGTAACGTTGAATAGTATAAATACTTGAGATTATTGATGGGCAGATCGATGATCTCAACATGCATGTGCGACTGGCTCGCGGTACCAGGGTAGGTGCCCAGGTATTAAAGTTACACTACGCCTATCTAGGAAGGTGAGCCAGAATCTCCAACCCAGCCTCGAGAAAACACCTACCGGTACGTCTTTCATCTACACGGTACCTACCTACTTACCTAGGTACCCTAGGGTAGCTTAAGTAGGTACAGACCTGTCTACGTCTATCGCGATTCGGAGGCAAGAAATGGCAGAGGCGTTATCAATCAAGGAGCCTGCACGTGAGGCCTCGTCCAGCGGACATAATCATTGGCCGCACGCAACACGCGGAGAGTACCTTCTTGGAGATTTCACGTTCAACAACGGCGAAAGGCTGGCGGAGCTGCGGCTGCACTACCAAACCCTCGGCACCCTGAAGACGTCGGAGGATGGCAAGGCCACCAACGCCGTGCTCATAATGCACGGGACCGGCGGGTCCAGCGACCAGTTCCTCAACGCGCAGTTTGCCGGGGAGCTCTTCAACCCGGGTCAACTGCTCGACGCGCACAAGTACTTCATCATCCTCCGCGACGGCATCGGACACGGCCGGTCAAGCAAGCCAAGCACCAGCGGCCTGAGGGCCCGTTTCCCGCGGTATCGTTACGGGGACATGGTCCGGGCCGATCACCGCCTGCTGACGGAGCACCTGGGGGTCGGCCACCTGCGGCTGGCGATGGGAACCTCAATGGGCGGCATGCAGAGCTGGCAGTGGGGGGAGGCTCACCCGGGCTTCATGGACGCGCTGATGCCGCTCGCGTCGTTGCCCGTGCAGATCTCGGGTCGGAACCGCTTGTGGCGCAAGATGGCCATGGACGCCATCCGGGCCGACCCTGCCTGGAACGGAGGGGACTATCCTCCCAGCGAGCAGCCGCGCGCGGGCTTGACTACTGCGCTTGATATCCTGACGTTGATGTCGTCGAGCCCGCTGCAGTATCAAGCCGAGGCGCCCACGAGGGACGCAGCAGACTCGTTCTTGGAGCGCAAGATTCAGAACGGGCTCAGTCTGACGGATGCCAACGACCTTCTCTTTGCGCTGGATGCTTCATTTGATTACGACCCTCGGCCTGGCTTGCACAAGATCACAGCGCCGCTGATTGCGGTCAACACGGCCGACGACCAGATCAACCCGCCTGAACTGGGGATTCTTGAGAGGGAAACACGGAGTGGTCTCAAGGAGGGGCTGGGCAAGGTTGTTGTCTTGCCTATCACCGAGGACACGAAAGGTCATGGCTCGCATACTGTGGCCAAGCTGTGGAAGCATCTTCTTGAAGAGCTTTTGCTCATGACCGAAAAAAAAGCCGACGTGAAGCCCGCGGGCTGACGTGGAAGTCCAGCTTGAGAGGTTCCAACATTGACATCTGGAAGGTTTGCAACATGCACGTGAGCACATCAATGTGGGTACTATTTTGGTGGATTCACTTGAGCAATACCACACAATTTCCCGAGGGTTCATTCGGGATTCAACAGGCCATTAACATTTGAAGACTTTACTTCGGCCGAGTATGCCGGCGATGCAAGGATTCTAAAGTTTGACAAAAGGAAAGCAAATCAACGCCAGCTGGAGCTGGTTAGTATCCTTGAGAAAATTGTGACTATTTCAAAACTTTTAAGGGGGAGTCGGTTAGCCCAATATACAACGGCCAGTGATAAGCTTTACTCGGACAGTAACCACATGTTTACCAAGCACGCATGAAAAAGGCCCACCTTTGAGCGGATCAAGGCCATTTTACCTGGCTTCTTCTAACTGCCCAGGCTGCCCCCTACCTACGCACAGCAGGTACCACGCCTTCTCGGCAGGCGTTGCTTTTCGCTCGGTGAATGAGGCAGGGGTGCGTATCAACTGCGGTCTGTGCTTAGGCAGGACCAATACTGTGTAAGTAAGTAATCTGGTCGAGCGGAACAACGCTTACCTACTTACTTAAGTAGGTACTAAGTACCTTGGTCATCTCATCCAGATGTCTCAACAGACAGACATACAGTATAACTACCAACCCAGGGGGTGGCACATCAAATGGCTTAAACCCTGCAGACGCATAGGCCATATCTGCTGCCTGCAGGGGCACTAATGTGTGCACACCCAGACACAAATTACTTGAGCATGGCATGATTACACAGTACCAACGCAGCTGCTCAGCACTTGAGTGAATCAAACGGAAGGATTCGCAACCTAATTTAGACTTATCGGTTACAACCAAAAGCAACGCCAACGAGAGCCAAGGGGCCTAGCCAGGGCGCGACCAGACATTCGCAAGACTCACGGCAGAGCAGCTAGAGCTACCACAGTAGGCGCAGATTGCTTTTGTTTTGAGACGTACTCATTATATTGACTCTCCAATCACACTATGAATACAAGGCGAATGAATTGCTCCAAAACAAGAGGACAACCAACACTTCAAAGACCGTCCCGAGACCATGCCCGAGGATGATATGTCAAGCACCGGTATGCCCATGCCGTAGAACAACGCCTGATAATTAATATACAAGAAATTGCAAAAGGTCCAGTCAGAAAAGACGGCGGAAAACATGGTCTAGATAACATTCCTGGTATCACTTCGTCACTCCGTCACTCCTCTACGGTGAGGAAAGGTGGCCACAAGAGCCTCGTACTACTCTCCCCCCCCCACCCAAAAAGGGGGAAGCTGCAGTAGAAGACATGAGGGCAATTTAAGCCTTGACGTCACGGGCGTGGCGGCGCTTCTTGCAAGGGGTCTTGGTCGGGGCGGGAGCGGCAGCTGCTGCAGCAGAGGTTGAAGTCTCAGCAGCGACGGGGGCTGCGGCGGAGGGGGTGGCAGCCGCAGTGGGAGTGGCAGCAGCAGCGCTTGAGGCGCCAGCGGATGAGCCGGAGCCCTGGGAGGCACCGGTAGAGCTGAAGCCCAGAGCGGGACCAGGGATGGGGTAGTCAGAGAAGGCCTGGTAGATGTTGAAGTTGATACCCTTCTCGGACGAGGTGTACAGGGCTGTACCAGCGGTACCCGCGGGGAATGAGCCGCTGCCCCCGGTGACCTGGATGTTCACGCACTGGGGGTAGTTCTGGGCACCGTTGGCCTGGTTGGCCGAGTGCAGGGCAATGATCTCGTGACGGAGAACGTAGTTGCCGGCGGGGGTGCCCTCGGGAATGGTAATCTCCCAGGAGAGGTTGTTCTCCAGGATCTCGTCCGAAGCCCACTTGCCGGGGTTTGAGCCGGAGATGAGACCAGCCTCCTGAATCTTGACGAAAGACAGAGTAGTCTTGTCAACGGAGGTAGGGTCGTCGGCGGGGGCAAGGTAGTCGATGACAGGGCCGTGGTGGGAGTCGGGCCAGGTGTTCCAGATGGCCTTGATGGTCTGACCAGCGGCAACGGTGGCGTTGTTCAGGGCTGCGTTGGTGGCATCACGGTGGCAGATGATGTCCGGGTCGGCGTAGGCATTGGGGGCAACGAAACCGTTGTCAGAGGCGGTGGTGCTCCAGGCGACGAACTGGTTGCCAGTAGCCTGGCCGCTGCCCTTGGCCCACTGCTCGTCGAAACCCTTGTAGGTGACACCACCGATCTCCCAGGAGGAGACGTATCCGTGGGCGGAGACGAGGCTGGCACCAGCGGCCAGGGCAAGGGCGATAGGGGACTTGGCAGGCATTTTGAAGGTTGGTTTTTTGTTGGACTGAAGAGGACCTGAACAAATCGATGTACAATGGTGTGATGTGAGATGAAGAACCGGCTGGCGGAGTGAACGAATCTGCTGCAGTCAATACAGCGACGAGCGAAAGAATGAAGCCCGAAGGAGTGTCTTCGAAAGAATGAATGTGGTAAGTTGATGACGAGAGAGTCTGGAGAGAAGGCAGAAAAGTCAGGCCTCTCTCGGCCGACGTCGTGCCCTTCTTATGATGATCGCGGACGACAAGGACTCGGACTGCCCATGTCCACTCCGGGGTTGGTTCATGGGCCTCGACTGCCTCGCCGCCTCTCGGTCGTAATCGCTAGGCCATGGAAAGGGGAGGGGGGTGGGCTCGGGGTTGATACCGTTGGTCCAGGGCGAGGCCCCAGAAAATGATTAGCGATATCAGGTGTAAACAAGATGAACAGGATCAGGCTCGGCCGTCTTGGCAACACGTTCCCGAGTCCCGACAAGGTCGGGGCTCTTGATGTAGTCCCACGCGCTGACAGGTCTGTTTCCAACCTATCGCTTGTTCGTTCATGGAATGACAAGACGGCCCCGGTCCTCCCAAGCTTGCAGCACGCACATCAGCCCAGAGGCGGCTCCAGAGTCTACACTAGACAGACAGAGGCTTGTTGAACTCGAGTCGACCTTGAACCGACCTTGGGCGTTGTTTCATTTCCACAATACTTGGGCTACCCGAGCCTGGCTGCATTAGTCCCAGGCAGGCAGTCAGGCAGGCTCCTCGCGATGTCACCTTGAGGCTGCAGCTCTGGTCGCGCCGCAGCACCCGCTCAGGGGCTAGGTGGGTTGAGTGGCGTGGGCGGCTGCGTGGACACTGGACAAGACGACCTCGCCAACCCATGCAGCCACATGCATGCAGTCCACTGTCCCCTGGATCCTTAATCGGAAAGAAATCCTCGAATCGGGAATGTGGGGCTGCTTGGTCTGCTGAAGGCAGCGAGTGAAGGGACTGCTGGTAAATTTCCGGGGGCCCATCGGCTCCATCCTTCTGTTTCAAGAAAAAAGCCTTGGCGCCTCGGTAGGCCTTTTTGCAGAAACTTGTGCCCGTGGCCTTGCAGTCACAAGGCGGCATTGCCTGCGAGCTAGCCCGTCATTGGGATGCAAGGTGAACAGTACTGTGTAAACACCGAGACTTATGCTGTGCTGTGCAGTGCAGCAGCGGTGGGCGATTGACTTCCAGATGCACAAAATGATCGACTTTAACCGCGTGGTCACCGTGCCAAGCCCCGAAGATCGACAAGATCTGCAGAGCTTGACCGTGCTAGTCGGTGGTCGGTGGTCGGTGGTGGGTAATAGAGTTCGCAGTCGGCACGTGGGAGTTGGGAGGGGAGGCTCTGCACCGACCATGCGTTAATGGCTGACAGGCTTGGCTTTCCATACATAATACTACACAGCACAGTACACACAACTGACTGAGGAACAACGCGCATGCGATGGCGGTTAAGATGATGGAACATCCCTTCCACGGCCTTGACCTCTACTCACCTGAATCCACCTCGTTTCATCGACCTGCATCGATCCTGCAAGAACGCTCGGCCAGCCGCAATGTCGACAACCGAGATGAGTGTGTCGAGTGGCCGCTCCTGCCGCTTAGACCGGTCTTGGCATTCACCCCAACAGCCGCCCCTTTTGGCGCCCACTCCACCAGATCCCTCGTCGTGCCGAAGCCATGCAATGACGATCAAAGGACCGACGGTGAGCCAACTCTTGGTCCGATGGATATCGTACGAAGTCTGGGTCTGGAACAAAAGATCTACCGTATAGAATGTGGGTTACATGGCCGTCCAATTCACGGCCAACCCGATTGACCCGTGTCACTTTCCACCAACGGTCGGGACTAGGGAAACCGCTGCCACAACTTATTAGTGCCACAAAAGCTATTCGTCGCCATATTATCAAGGCCGCAACGGCAACAAAGCAGATTTACCCTCGGTTGAATAGCACATCGACGGTGACTCTAGCTAGCAACTTCTTGCTTAGGTATGACAAGGTATACTATTATTGGCTTGGGGAGAAGAAGTTTACTGTTTAGAGCTTTACACTTCACTTACTTTCCTTCGTGATCTAGCCCTTATGCCGAGCTCTTCGATGCTTCGGCGATCCAATGGGCCTTCTCTCTCTTCAATTCTCTCTTCACATACCAGATGGTAGCCACCGCCCACACTCCAGCCCATCCAAAGGGCACCGACCAGCCGATGGCATAAGCTGCGTCTTCGCTGACGGTGAATATGAGGATGGTGCAAACCACCGCCATGGCCTGAGCTCCAACGGCCCAGAACACTCCCAGCCGCCGCAGCATGGTGCGGAAAATGTGGCTCGCTTCGTATCTTCTGTTTAGAGCCTCCCGAAAGTCCGTTCCTCCGGAGCCATCCACTGCACATATATCCTCGATGAGGGTATATACACATGGTCGCAACTGGGCACCTTTAGGGATGGATGACAGACGGAAAGGAGCCGGTACGCGGAAAACACGGAGGATATCAACAACAAGCATCTCGGTGCCGAAGGTGTAGAGCATTGTGGTCAATGGCATAGCGACCAGCCGGATTGGTGGCCACTCCTGAACAGTGCCGCTGTTGAGAGACAGGTCTCCGTAAGCTTGATGCATGCAAACACATGTGACAGACAGGCAAGGGGAACTGGTGGCACTCACACTATCAGCTCGACCATGATGATAAGCCAAGCCAGGGTATAATTCCAGTGGAACGCATCGAGATACCATCTATGCGCACCGATGACCCGGCAAACGCTGTCCTTCTTCCACAGCCGCCAGAACCGCACAAAGTACTCAAGAATACTAGCGCCGCCAATGGCGGCAGTGACGACGGTGTAGACGGTGTTGGCGGACATGGTCGACTTCTCCCCCTCTTTTACGCTTCCGGGGCCGACGCCGTACCACAAGCCGTAGTACAAGGCGATGGGCATGACGACCGAGTCGAATATGATGAAGAACCAGAAGATAAAAATGGACCAGTACCGCGTGTGGAGCGTGTAGTTGAGCGGCGGTGGCCTGGGCTCGAGCACCCGGGGCGCCGCGCCGGATGTTGCCGAGGCATCCGAGCCCTGGTGGTCTTGGCCCTCGATGGCCTCGACGACTTGCTCGGCGTCAAGGCGGGCCTGGTGGGATGACTTGCGCCGTGCAATAGATATGCTGGGCCTTCCGTAAGGTCCGTCAAACCGTCTGTCGAATTCAGCGCTGGATCGTACTGTTCGCTGGCGTGAAGATGTGGCATTGGTAGGGGCATGGGTCGGAGGCGGCGACTGTGGCTGCTGAGGCTCGTCGTTGAGGGCCGGTAAACTGTGCGATCTCTCGTCTTTTATTTGGTTGGCCAGGTCAGGCTTCCTGCCGACATCGAGAGAATATCGTCCGTGTGGGCCCGGATTCGGGTTCTGGTCCGAGTGCAAGGCGGCCCTTGGCTTCTCGTCGAGGGCTTCGTCGTCCACGGGCGGGACCACCCCTCCACCTCCCTTGTCTCCTCGTACCGAGTGCTGCTTGTCGTCCATGATGTCGCAATCGTATGGACAATTGCAGGCAATGAGGGGTTAAACTCAATGTAAAGGTGAGAGGAGGGAGTGACGCCTCATAAACATGTTTTGGATGGGGAAAGTGTTGTTCACTTTTGGGTTGAGCTGTCAAAGAGCGGGCCAGAGGTAACACGCACGCAGGGATCATAGGTGAAGTGACGTGCGTATGGGACAAGCCAAGAGCTTGGTCATCACTGCATGGGCTATCAGGAGCAGATATGGGAGTTGCTTGCCAGGCTTGCCAGGCTCTAGGGATAGCGAAACCGAAAATTCAGTTTCGAAATATTTCGCTCGTCTAGCTCGATTTCGTTTCGCTAGGCTAGGTGGGCCTGAAACGTGAAATTATATACGTTATTTTAAGTATATCTACTACTAAATTTAAGGTAGTTAAAGTAAATATTTAATAGTATTTTTATAAGTTAATAATAAAAGATTAGCTACAATTTAAAGCTACAAATTTAAAAAAAGTCTTAGTATTAATTAAATTATACTTATATATTTATATACTTATATACTTATAAGTTATATACTTATATACTATATATAAATATATAACTTAAATAGTA
>MAVT02001008.1:0-17807 GCA_001702395.2 Diaporthe helianthi | reverse complement strand
TAACCTTAAATAAAGTAACTATATTCTATTATTTAAATATATAGCTCTAATAGCTTTATAGTAATAGAAATAGAAATAAATAAGTAAGTTTATCTTTATATTAGTATAGCTTTTTATTAAGAAATAAATCTATTAAGTATAAAGATAGTTAAGATATTCTTAGAAATACTTAGAGAGTTTAAGCTAGAATCTTAATATATTCTAATTTTTAAGAACCTTAAAGTTAAATTAAGAATCCTATAAAGCATAGTATTAGAAAGGTAGATACTACTAAGTTAGCTAAGTTTAAAAAAGGCTCTACTAAATAAAACTAAATAATACTCTAATTATAAAGATAAGAGATGGTTAAATTAACTTAGTTAAAAAAAACTATATTATAAGTCTTTTAACCTTATACTTAGGAGGGATATATTCTAGTATAAATATTAACTAACTATAAAGTATAATTAGTTAATAATAAGTTTAAGTTGAATTATAAGATTACTATAGAGTATAATTAAAAACTACTAGCTATAATAAAAAAGGCTTATTATAGCTATAGTTTCTAAATATACTTTATAATAATCTTATTATAAAATCTAAAGTTACTATTAACTACTAATTAATAACTATACTTTCTAATTAACTACTATATTTTTAAACAGTCTTATTACTAAGCTAATATTCATTCTAAAGTTCTATTAGTATAGCACTTATAGGTTGCTAGAGAGGAAGGTTGTGATGTGGACTACACTCGATGCACCACAGAAACACATTACTGAAAAAGATGTAAAGGACTTGGAGTCCAAGGGCAGCTCACGTCACTGAATTGTGGAAGTGAGTTGTCCTTGATGATCTACACATACCTAGGTATGGATGTACCCAAGTGCTGTGAGTGACACAGCGAGCGCAGCTGACTTCAGGAGAGGCTCAGGGACTTAAGGACAGCTCTGAGACGTGGAACGAGAGCTCTAGTGAAATAAAGAAGATGAAAAGAATGAGAATGCGAGTATAAAATTAGACCAATTGACTTCAGGAACTTCTTGTGGATCTTCAAGCTTTAGCTCAGAGAAGTCAAACTTGGAATTATTGAGGGCATGTATACCTGAAGTAGAAGCATGTTGTAGGTGCCTCAGACTGTGTCAAACTTTACTTAGGTTCTAAAGTTTAGAAACCAGAGTTGGGAGCCTACAGGCCTTGATAGCTCCTTCATGGTTTCCAAGGTTCTAAATACAACTCTTTGCAGTGCAGTTATCGTCTCATTGATACTAGATAGTGAGTTTGACCTACTTCAGAAGCATCATTCAGCATAGATCTTGATGTCTGTTCAGACTGTGGGTTTCCAATTAATGGTTGGAAATGATCAGGACGCCACCCACCCCTGGCCAGGCCATCAATGCAGGCCTGCAGGCAGGCAGATACACGGATGAGATCAACAATTTAGGCTTTGCACATTTGAGGCGCAGGACTCGATTCTGAACGGGCCTCACGAACAGCTGCGCACGCTGAAAGCAGGGGGAGACTATACGGGGGCCATAATCACACGAGGAGTGGGTGCATACATGTCCTCAGTGCCGGTAGTCCAATAGCACCTAGGTATGGGTCGGGGCCGTGCAACCGGCCTTGCGGCTCCTGAAACACCGGGTGCCCGCCCCTGATGTCATCTTATCCGTGTCTAGAGGTGCTTAGTATGGAACGACAAGAGTGCTTAGCCAACGAGCTTGAGAATCACGGCGGCGCGGTGAGCAAGACTTCCAGGTGGGTAAATACTAGAAATCGACGACAGATATACTCAGTAGTAGAAGGTCAGGTCGCACGCTGAATCGCTGGGCTCCTCGGAATGATGTCAGACCTAGCACGCAGCGCAGTGCAGAGCAGTCCCGCACGTCTTGTTCTCTGACATGGCTTGCTCACCAACAGCTCTTGCTCGGCGCCAGATTCCCTGGAACACAAAACCGGTAGCGGACGGGCCAAAGACTGGCCAGGAAGGCTAGCAAAGCACCTGTTCTTGTGGCATCATGGCTCTCTGAGAAGGGGCGGGCAGGCAGGCATTTGACTTCGCCGTAGCTTGGAGGCCTAGGAGGACAAACGCGGCGAAAAAGAAACGGACCCCTGGGCGAATCGCTTGCTGCATGTGCTTGCAATCTCTTGGCTGACGACGTATGAGACCCAGAACACCCCGCCATCCTGCCACGGAAGCTGCCCCTCTCCCCACTCAAGCTCACAAGAAGTGAGCTCTGTATGGAGTCTTGGCGCGTTTGACGCTCCTCCCTGGCCAGTCCCTCTGCGCCGCTTTCCAAGGTTGACCACACCAGAGTCAATCTCTTCTTCCTCCTTTCCGTTTTTCCTTTTTCTATTCTTCCACATAAGTAAACGCAGCTTCATCATAACAAACTGTCTGCCAAGAGGCCGATCAAAGACAACTATCTGCATTGACCAACCCACGCAACTGTCCCCCCCCCCCCACCACTGCTTTCCTGAGCTTCTCCGAGCTCCCAACTTGTCACCAACGTTGTAGATTAACACAAGCACAAGCAACAAGGCGGTCAGCAAGGTTCGTCGCCCTCGTTTCCCTTTTCCAAGACATGGCCTTACAAAAACCGAAAACACCCACGGCCAGTCCAGCCAATCTGCCCAGGACAATAATAATGAACAACCCGCTCAATCGCCATGCCACTCTCACGAGCCTCGCTCACGCACCAGATCCAAGCTGACCACTGCCCTGAGCCGACAGGCTACAGACCGCCATGTCGTCCTCCCTCAAGATGACCCCCCTCTTGATGGGGGTGATCGTCCTCTTCCTCTTTGCTGGTCACGTTCATGCCTTCGGTGCCGGAAACATTGCCAGCATCTCAAAGGTTGAGGGACAGAACTGTGAGCGCGCACACACCACCAGGCCAATCCCGCTCGAGGAAACCCGTACTAACCATGGCCTCTGACAGGGCGTCACGGCGACATCGAGGACGCTCTCCTGAAGATTATGATGGCTCGAGCCGCCGGAGGCAAGAAGTTCGACAAGCTGTCGGTCTCGCGTACTTACTTTGGCAACTGGTAAACAATACACACTGAATCTCGTACCAACCAGCCCCTCACACTAATACCGTTCTAGGCTGAGAGATTACTCCCAGGCCATCGATGTCGGCACGGTGAAGAGCGTTTCTGCTGAGGCTATTCGCCTCCTGCTTTGCGTCTTGGGCTTCTTGACATTTGGCTACGGATCTCGCGAGTTCGAGGTTACTGCTGACCGTCTAGGCTGCTACCGCCCAGAGGGTAACAAATCTCGTCACTTGACAGGCTGCTTAACGGACCTAGGGACTGACAGCTTTCACAGACCACATTGACAACCCCAAGAACTACGCCGACAACGAGGACGCGACTCAATATGACCAGCGCCTGCGAGGTCCCATCGACGAGAGCGTCGAGCTGGCCATCGATGAAGAGACAGGCATGAAGAACTACATCGCCAATGAGAATGTGAACATCATGACCAGTGCTCTCCATGTCCGACGCCTCTTCACCAAGTGTGTCGAGCTCGGCAGACGGTATGAGCGCGATAACAGGAAGGAAGACCTCTATGAGGCGCTTCGCCTGCTGGGTACCGGACTACACTGCTTGGAAGGTTGGTTTTGTCCCCAAAGATGCCACAAAATTTGGTTCTAATGAAATGCTGCAGACTACCTGGCTCACAGTAACTACTGCGAGCTCGCTCTGATTGAGATGGGAGAGCGCGATGTGTTCCCCCACGTTGGTCGCAACACCCAGATGCGTCTGCCTGGTGCTCGCGACGAAGTCTACCCGATTGTTACCGGTACCTTCGGCGGCGTTGACTTCCTGCACTCCGTCACGGGTGAGGTTTCCGACAAGCTGACCCAGAACGAGATTGATGAGCTCGAGGGTACTCTCCAGCAGAGCCAGAACACAGACACCAGCGTTCTTCGCAATCTCCTGGACAAGATCCCCGACGGCTTCTTCGGAGGCGACAACAAGAAGTCCAAGATGGACGACATCCAGCAGAACGCAAGCAGTGCCCAGGTCGAGCAGATGTCTGTCTCTCCCCGCGACCCTGAAGAGTACACACTCTATGTTCAGCAAGTCTTCCGCCAAGTCATGCCTGCGATTGAGTTCCATGACGAGATCCTCCAAGGTGTCACCGAGGCCATCGAGAAGCTCCCAATCCTGCCCCAGATTGTTGAGCAGCTCGAGGAGCAGCTCTCCGTCTTTGTGTTCTCCGTCATCGCTCCTTTCGTTGTTCCTGTCATCGACCAGGTCAAGAATGAGCTCAAAACCGGATCTGAGGAGGTCATTCAGTCCAGTGAAAACGAGCAGCACGTCGTCTTCAACGACGACGACAGCACTGATCCCACCCACTCCATGCTGTCAAAGGACCACTTCTCTAACATCCTGAATGAAGTCGCCGGAAGGACTGCTAGCCAGGTGATCGGCTGGACCGTTCCGCAGCTTATGGAAGCCATCGACGACGAGGGCATCGATGTTGATCGCGTTTGCAGCCGAATCATCTCGGGTGTCCTCCACCATCCTGCCCAGCGCGACCAGGGTCAAGATGGCGCGCGCGAAGGCCGTGAGGTGATGTTCCGCACTGTTGAAGAGTGGTGGAACGACATGTCCGAGGACGCCAAGGATGAGTACCGCCGGAAGCTGTCCCGCAGGGGAGTTCAGAACGGGGAGAACCACAAGGAGGGCGTGCATGACACCGGCCACGGTCACGGATGCTCTGGCAAGCTGAGTATGCACAAGCAATTCGGCAAGGGCGGTGACCAATCCGTCGAGGACAGGATCGCGTCCGCGGCCGCAGGTGCTATCATCGGTGGTGTCACCTCTAGCATCTCTGACATGGTTTCCAACCAGACGGGCGGCAGGGTGAACCTGCCCGACAGCAACGAGCCTAACAAGGGTGGCGGCCTTCTCGGTAACGTGTCATCGCTTCTTGAGGGCGCGCTCGACAAGAACTCGAGCTCTTTTGAGTCGCGCCGCCGTGACGACGATGGTGGATACACCCAGTCCGTCTCGCAATATGGCCGCAGCGACGACGGCCGTCGCTATGAACAGGCCGAGTACTCACAGACCCGTTATGATGACGGACGTGAGAGGCAGGAATACCGTCGCACCGAGCAGAGGGAGGACGGCCGGGGCCGGGAGCAAGGCTACGGCTACCAGGAGACACAGGAGAGCTACGGTGGGCGTCAGCAACACGAGGAGAGGCGCTGGGAGGGCGAGACCTCCAGCTACCGGCGGGAGGAGAGTGAGAGCTATGGCTCCTCGCGGCAGGAAGAGTCTAGCGGCTACGGTCGACAAGAGTCCGGAGGATACGGTGGGGGTGGCTATGGCTCATCCGGACGCGAGGAATACGGCGGCGGCCGACAGGAGGGAGGCTATGGAGGTGACAACTCGTCTGGCAGGCGCCGGGATGATGATGACAACAACAATAACGATCTGGTCGGGAATCTTGTTGAAGGTGCTGCGAAGCACTTCTTTGGCGGCGACAAGGACCGTCGCGAAGGCGGAGGCGGGGGCTGGTTCTCTTAGGCAGATGACATCCCACGCAGGTTTCGTTCCAGGTTCCCAGATAGTGGAGCAGACTAGATGAAGGCTATATATACCTAAGTATGTCGAGTTTCAGCCTCGTTAGATAGGGCCGGTTGGGCCTCGCAGACATATCAAAAGTGTTTTCTTGCAGTAATGGTATTTTGCCGTGCTCCTGCATCTATTCAAGATTGTAGGAATCTTGAAGGCCAGCTCATAACAACACTTGAGCAGACACGTCCACAATTGTAGCAAACATGTGCTAAAGTATGCATTCCTGACTTCACAAAGTCTACCTTGGTACTTACCATACTAAGTACCTACTTACTTTAGGTACCTAGGTAGGTAGTCTATGGACTCATGCGCTGCAAGTGCTCACCTGGCAGGAGCTCCTCGTGAGCTCTCGGTGAATGGAAACCATTGAGACTGACTAAATGAGTTGTAGTACTTGAGAAAGGCATCCTTTTTCAAGTAGGACGGACAATAGTCACTCATCGTTGAGAGGGACAACCGCTGTGTGAGTAGTGAACCCAACATTTGCATGCGAAACCACATTGGCAGGGTATCTGCGAACTAAGTACATACCTGTGGACAACTTTGAACATAATACTCATGAGAAGCCGCCCACTGGTAAAACTTTAGAATCCCTAGGTATTCATTTGGCTATACTGCAGCTAGGCATAGTGAACGACTCATGCCGGCAAGGGCTTAGCATCAGAAGCCAAGCAAGACAAGCATAGACATAGACAGGGGTTGTTGTTGCTGTTTAATAAAAATAAAAATAAAATAAAAATAAAAACGTGCCCGGGCATTCGGGCACGCGTTTCATACTGGGGAGGAAAATGCCGCGCTCGCTGAAGAACTGGAGGAGCTGTGAGGAGGTGCAGCAGCAGCAGCAGCAGCAGCAGCCGCAGCCGGTGCGAGCTTCCGCCAGCCAGTTATAAGTGTGCTAAATCTAGTATGACTTGTGCCAGGCCCAGCGCCCCTAGAAAGTTGGTGTTGCGGAATGTCTCTGACGGACCATCCTGTCCACCATCTTCCCGCGTCCAAGACCAGCCCTCGGGCCGTTGCGCGGGACCCCCAGGGCGGGCAGTGAGGCAAGTTGGCAGGACCCTTGGTCCCGAACCCGTGGTGCGGGCTCGCTGGCTCGTGGGCACAGGCGGTCATTGCTGCTTCTTCTTAGTACCTACTTATTAGGTAGGCTAGGTACCTAGATAGGTACTGTGTACGCACAATGGTTCCTTCCCGAAGATGGAGCGGCGCGTGTCGCGTGGGGTGGGCTACAAATGGCAACATGATCTGTTATTACGCTATTTATTTATTCCACACCAGCTTCTAAAGTTCTAATTCCTAACGGCTTCTTCCCTTAGCTGCGCCAACTAAATACCTAGGTTAATCAAGCAGTACTTGGTAGGTAAGTATTCATGAGCAGTCAGAGAGGCCATAGTTTACAAACAGCACTACCTACTTAGGTAGGTATATCAAACAGCACATGCCTAGCAAGAGTTTCGCTGTGCAGAGTGCACCACGGTTCTTGTACCCAGGCAGTTCAGGACTTCAGGAGGACTCTTATCAGCCGCACTCACGCATTTCCAAGTTATTCCGCCAGCTATTGCAAGTGTCAAGACATGACAGCAAGACTGCCCTTGCTGCTAATTGCTTGAACTGGCAGGCACACGAGGTAAACTGTTGTTGTTGTTGTTGTTGTCCATACCTGATACTTAAGTACAAACTGCTCAAGTGACAAGATCTATTGTCGAATTTGTGTCCACATGGGTGCTCCTATGCGTTGCAAGATACTCTGGCAGACACTTGCACCTGCTTGTTTTCTGACATGTGCTATGAACATGGCAAGTCACGCCAATCTAGGTCTACAGCACCCTGGAGCCCGGCGCGTCTTGCCTTGCTCAAGTGCCTCGCCTCGACTCTCCTAGAGCTGGCATTGTCGTCAACATGTTGAGGAACACAACCTCTTGGTGTAATTGTCATGCTTCGAGTTAAGACAAACCAGAAGTTTAGTGAAAGGAAGGGTTCAAGACCAGAACGTCCTGTATCGGCATTCGACTGAGGCTGGGAGCTTCCGTAGGCCTGCTGTCTACAACGATGCGGAGCATAGTGTGCTCGCAAGCATGACGAACTGAGATGATACGTGGATTACAAGGCTTTCAGGGAGGTCGCAGCAGTGAAATGGGCATCATTCCTTGCCGCAGTTCCAGCTGGCTGTGCCTGGCACCAAGGGAAAAGCTCCAAGCTCCAACGGGCGGCCGTGCTGGACCTGCGACGTGGAAATTTGGATGCAGGCTGGCCGTAAGCCGCCAAGACGGGTGTTGGGTGCAGGTGGCCGCAAAGGACGAGCTGGGAAGAACTGAGAACAGCAGACCTCGGGAGCTCCCATCCTGCCATCGTCCTCGGGGAGGGGGCAGGCCTGGGGCGACCTGGAGAGCGAGCTCTGTCCAAGACAGCTCTCTCCTCTTTCCCCTCTCGGCGCCCGGGCACAAGACCCTATGAGATTGGGCGCCCACAGCGACCCCTGCCAAGCAGAGTGCTGAGCAACGCAATTGGCTCGAGCTTCTCTGTGAATCCCCAGCCCCTCATTTGACCGTGTCTGGGTGTGGCTATTGACTGCAGCACTTGTGTGGTCACTGGAGCCATGACAACTTCATGATCATTCATCGTGGGACGTTAGGACATGAGATATACTAAGCCTCTATTGCAAATGCCGTAGAACCTCTCACTACCTAGGTACTTGTGGTACTTAAGGAGGAAATAGCAAGTACCTAGGTATTGAGCAAAGCACAGAACGAGTGAGTAAGTACGGGAGTATTGCAGGTGCTGGCAGAGACGGGAGGCAGACGGAGGCAGACGCAGTGGCAGAAGCAGGTGCAGCCACAGCCACAGGTGTAGCGTACGTGGATGTGCCTATACCTACCTAGGTACCTAGGTAGTTGTCGGTGCAAGCAATTTAGATTACGGGTGGTGCTGAAGCACGAACTCGGTCAAATTTGGAAGCGGATCCAGAAGGTAGCAAAGGAGACTCTTCTGAACCAGATTCTCATAGGTGTTGCAGGCTGGGCCAGGACGACAGCCAGGTAATAAGTAGTGCAGTGAAGCCCAGGCGCGCCGTTGGACAGTGCGGCTGGCTGTGGAAGAGAAAGAGAACGGGATGCATGACCTGAATCGATGCCCATTGCCCAGGCAGGCGTGGGCAGCAGCCCGAGGGAACGGGTGAACGGGGGACTGGGGGGGGAGAGGGAGGTGCTGCCTGGCGGGTTTTATTAATGAGGAAGAACGAAAGCCAGTTTCCACAAACCTCAATGCTTGCTGCCTGCCTGGCCCTGCCTCCTGTCCCCCTGGGACTTCAGGATGGCGGGTACCTGTGCAGCTTGGGAGAAGACGTCGCCCGTCGCTCGTAGAAAAATGCCCAGTGGGAAAAAGTGCAGGTGCAAGCAAGTGTGTGGGTGCGGTGCGGTTTGGTTGCCCTTGCGCCTGCGCCTGTACCTGCACCTGCACCTGCACCGGCGGACTCCTGCGCCGTCCTAAAAGCTGCACACGCTCCATCCAAATCAGCCAGCAGCTCTGGGCCCCCCCCGATTTCCAATAAACCGTCCCCCGCCCACCTTGGCCTGACAGTTTGGTTTCCCCCCCTCCTCTCTCTTTCATCCTCTAAACCTCCAGGCTTCCCAGGGCATTTCCACCCACCACGTACTGAAGCAATCATCACTAGAGCATCAGACCCAAGACATAGCACACCAGCTGCACGCTGCACCTGGCCCACCACTCCACTGCGGCAACTCTCCCCAGATCCCATTTTTAACATCCTGCAACCCACCCGCTGCAGCCCGCTGCCAGAATCACTACAAAACCACCAAGACCACCACAGACCACGACAACTACCACAGCAATGGCGCGCCCCAAGAAGGTCGAGGAGAAGCAGCTGGCCCCGGCTGTCCCCCAGCCCGTCCCCATCGCTGCTCCCCAGCCGCCTCAGCCGCAGCCCAGCCTGGTCGGCAACAACCTGCAGGGCAGAGTCATCGATGTTGACAACTTCATCAAAGTGAGGAACTCTGTAAGTGCCCATGCCTATCCATGCCTATCCATGCCCATCCATGCCAATGCCCCCTCCCCGCCCTGCCGCTTGCATCAACTTTGAATGCCCACTGCTATCACCAATATCACCACCCGCTCTGCCCATTTTGTCTTAAATACACACACTCGGCATTAACCTGCCTCGCCCCCACTGTTCTCTTCTACGAGCGAGCGAGCGAGCGAGCCACCGTGGTCCCATCACCGGCTTTGGCGCCCCGCCTGGCCTCTGGTCTTGGTTCGACTCACTTGAGCAGGCTGCGTTCCTGAGTCCGCCTGTAAAAGGATTCCTCGCAGCAACCCAAAAAACCAAACACACTGGTTGAGCCATCACACGAGAAATGCCCGTCTTGTACCACCTTTTGGATCAGTGCCCGATGCACTGCATCCCAGCAAACTGCAGTTTTGTTTCACGTGATCACAAGCAATCAATCCTCACTCAGCCTTGACCATCTCCCACCACCACCACCACCCCACCCAAGCACCCTTGGCTGTATTTGTTTACATCACCATGTCGTCGCGTCATACCAATTGGCACGCGTCGCGTTGATTGACATGTTGCTACACCAACTGCCCCAACCACCTGTGGTACTCGACAGTCGGGCTGCTGCTTCTCGGTCCTCATCGCCATGGCGGCAACACCACTGCAAGCAACCGGTACTTGATGCTAATGCCCCCGACAGATTTACCACCGTATGGGGGTGCTCCAGGACCTTTTGCGCACCACCACCACGGACTATCTCCGCCAGACAAATCTCCTGATTGGAGAGCCCACACTCCCGGAGGACGACGGCGGTCTGGGAAACCTTTCTGATATGTTTCTGGCGAATTCTCTGCCTCAAATGCCTGGTATCCCAAACCCTGCCCCCGCTCCCATCCCCGTTGTGGAGGAGAAGAAGGAGCGCAAGAAGCGCCAGCATGATCCCAACGCGCCCAAGCGTCCCTTGACCCCCTACTTCCTCTACATGCAGACCGCCCGCCCCATCATCGCCGCCGACCTTGGTGACCAGGTCCCCAAGGGTGCCGTGCAGGATGAGGGACAGCGTCGCTGGAGCTCAATGTCTGCCCAGGAGAAACTGGTCAGTGCCCACCCCGCGTCCTCCGCCGCATCCCACTAACACACCGCGCCAGGGTTGGAACTCGGCCTATCAGTACAATCTACGCCTGTACAATGCCCGCGTGGCTTCATACAAGGCTGGCAACCTGAACGCTAAAAACATGACTGACGACGAGGCCATGGAGTATGCTGAGGAGTTTAACATCCCCATGCCTCCCCTCGGCGGCGGTGACGCCAACCATGCCAACGACCAGGCCGCTATTGCCGAGCAGCTGCAACAGAGCGCGCCCGCACCGGAGCCCATTGTTGAGGAGCCCGCCAGCACCACCAAAACAGCCAAACCAAAGACGTCCCGCAAGCGCAAGAGCGAGGCTGAGCCTGCGGCTGCCCCCGCTCAGCAGGCGGCGGCGGCCACACCAGCGGCCAGCCCAGACAAGAAGCGCAAGAGGGCGTCTACAAAGCCGGTAGAGCAGCCTGAGAAGGATGAACCCAAGAAATCGGGACGCAAGAAGGCTAAGAGCGGTTAGGCGGCCCCATTCCTTGATCAACACGCTATCGATCCGGCCCTCTTCCAAACCCAACGATGATACCTCTTCTTTCGGTGCGGCTCTCGTCTTTGTTTCAAGGTCCAAGTCCCGAGAGAACTGCCGACACCCGGCCCCGGAACCCCCTCTACCCCGACACAAAAGTACGAAGGCATCTTGCCCACACCTGCCGACCTCAAAAGGCATGGCTCAATATTCGATCCATGGGCGACAACCAGGTGTAAAGCCCTGCCATAGCGGCTTGGCTTCTCATCTGGTGCAAGCCCACAGGCAACAACTTTTCTGCCTGTAGTAGATCTGGGGTCTGGTAGGACCCTACAACCCTGGGTCCTATACAAGGGAAGTATATCTGGGCGTCTATTGCGGAGAGGTCTCTTGTTTTGCCCCAGCTTGGCTGTGTTGCATGTTTTGCACGATGAATGAAAGGTGCGGATCCAGACCGTGCGGTCGCGGGGGGAGAGGTTAGAAATGAAATCCCCACTGCTCGCTCTACTTAGGGCAAAATATCTGGATGGAGTCGGTCTGCGCGTGGTGTTGGCGGTAGGGGCGTACAGGACAGGGCAGGGCAAATGCGTGGCTTACGTTTGTGCCTCTGCTTATTGTATTTCTTTTTGGGCATGTCACTGTTTGTTGTTGGCTCCGGTCTTATAAAGGGGAAGTCTGATGCATGGAATAGGATGATGGCAATCAACGAACACTTGAAGCATGTACCGTGCCCAGAATACATACTAGCAGTGCGGCCATCATAGGCGTGGAGATGCAGGGCCCAAAGCAAGTCGTAGCTGGTTTCCAGACTGCCAGGATATCTACCTCCTTGAGCACCTAGTTAGGTAGCAGACATTGGGCTGGCTTTGGCTGTCACGGTAGAGGCAACCGTTGATGAATACTCTCTTCTCTGAGTGGTAGTCTCGTTGGCACGTGTTTTGATGCAATAAACACTAGTGCATGAAGCTTCTTTCGGCGCGTGCTCGTCGTGTACAGTATGTGGATAGCTGGACTCGACCGAACTGAACGAGGCAGCCCGAGAGATGGGATGGGATGGGATGAGACGGCGGGGGGCCATCTCAAGTGGACGTCCGGGGTGCAACGATGTCCCGGCCCTGGGCCAAACTCTCCGGCGGAGTGGTACGGGAGGGGTTGGAGGGCCTGGATTCGAGGCCCTAGCCCAGCCCAGTGTCACCCTTGTCAGAGTACCACGTTGGGTGATGTACATTGATGGGTACCTTGGGGAACGTCGTTATTCTACCTCGTAGGTACTTGATGGTGCATGCACTCTCGCAGGGCGTGTAGACCTAGGTAGGTCGACAGGCAACAAGAGCTGGGCAGCTGGTACATATACAGGACGGTAGTATCTACAAGTCACCCATCAGGCAGGCGGGGAGGTCCCTCTGACCGTTAATATACTCACGACAGCATCCGGCACCTAACGGAACAACAGATGGGCCCTTGATTCAGCATGCGCCGGCTCAACAACATCCATCATCTTGCATTGTCTTGTCTTTTGTGCCTGGCCCTGATAGTTGAGGTCGCAGACGTGCAACACCATAGCCTACCGGTTGTCTACTCGACACTTACACAGCAGAGCCGAACTCCGGAAAGCATCAGTGTGCAAAGTGCAGTGACGGGCAGACAGACGATCGATCGTTTGGGAGCTCTCGTGGATTGGGATTGGGGCGGGGGGGGGGGGGGAGACTGCCCAACACGAGCAAATGATAGGCATTCATACATCCAAGTCCGACCTACTGCGGGTGTCAGGGCTTCGGGCGGGCGAGTAAGAGTGTGAATAGGTGGAGTGGTGAGCAGGGAAATGGAATAAGTGATTATTCAGAACGATAGCCGTTGCACATGCAAGGGATACAGCGGCGGTGATGATGATGGAGGGGCAGGCAAGGATAGCACCTGGGCTGCTGGGCAGGTCAGCTTCTTATCAGCTTACCTACCTAGGTAGGTACCTAGGCAGGCCCCTTAGAAAGGAAAGCAGCCAACCCTGACACAATCGTCCAGTGTCTGTCCATCTGTCTACCTGCTATCTGGATATACCTAGGTAGATATTCCATCTACCTAGGTATCTTGTCTGTGTTTCCCTCCTCGACTGCGGGGTAATGACTGCAGGATGCGGTACTGAGCTGACAGGTCAGAGCTCCCCGCCCCCTAACGGCTAAGATATGCTGGGGTGGCAGACCATGACGGGGCCCAGTCGAGGTCGAAGGAAGGGCCCAGACCCTACGTCCCACGCCAGAACCCCCTCCAGGAACGCTTCGACTGACACCGGCCGGAGCTGTGAGTACCTACCTAGGTAGGTAATCCTAAGGACTTACCTAGGTACTTACTTACTTATTAAGCAGGTAGCTACCTAGATTGCCAAGTACCTAGGTATCTATCACTCTGTGCTGTGCTGCTTTTTGCTCTGCTATCCCAGACCAAGATGGCAGCTCCCGAGACGTTGGCTTGACTTCTTTTTATTACTCACTCGTATCCGTACACCTCTTCGCGACGCTGCACCGAGATCCCACCCACACTTGCACACTTGCTTGCCCTTTGACCCTGGCAGCCTGGCCGCCCTTGGCCGTTTCTTATACCACCGGGACCCCATATGAAGGATTCCATGACATTTGCTACTCCTGGCTTCGTGACGACGGGTGTGCAGACAAGAGAACTGTCCGCAAGCAGGCAAGATGCATCTTGTTCCAAAAGAGGTGCGTGCCATATATCTGTCCGGAGATATGGGATGCAGTGCAGTGTAGTGCGGTGCAGCCCGGTGCAGCCCAGTGCCGTTGCGATTCGGTTTGGTTTGCTGCTCTGCTTCTTTGCTCTGCCTGCGTGCTGCCCGGCTTGCCTAGTCGAGCTATTACTTTGACCCGCAGTCTCGCGGCTCTTTTACAGACATCCTCTCTCCCCCGCCCCCACCCAAACAAGGCTTGTAGATGCTAACTGGACACTTCCCATCACCAGCTTGATAAGCTCGCAATCTCGCAGCTGGGCCTCCTCGCCCAGCGCCGCCTCGCCAGAGGCGTCAAGCTGAACCATGCCGAGGCCACTGTAAGCTTGCCTGATCCGCTCCGGCCTCACTGCTTGCCGAGGCCGGCCATCTGAGGTCCGCCCCAAGATGTACACCCTTAACTCGGCTAACCTGCTCTCACAGGCTCTTATCGCCAACAACTTGCAAGAGTTGATCCGCGATGGCAACCATAGCGTCGCCGACCTTATGTCCCTCGGCGCCACCATGCTGGGCCGTCGCCATGTCCTGCCCTCCGTTCCGGCCACTCTGCACGAGATTCAGGTCGAGGGCACCTTCCCATCCGGCACATATTTGGTGACGGTCCACAATCCTATTTCAAGTGACGATGGCGATCTCGCCCGCGCGCTCTACGGCTCGTTCCTACCCATTCCCAACGTCGATCTCTTCTCTCTGCCTCGTGCCGAGGACTACGAGCCCACGCGCCAGCCTGGCGCCGTGGTGCCGCTGAAGACCCATGTCGAGTGCAACAGAGGCCGTAGTAGGGTGCGGCTCAAGGTCACCAGCAGGGGCGACAGGCCTATCCAGGTTGGCAGCCACTACCACTTCATCGAGACGAACCCGCAGCTCGACTTTGACCGCAGCAAGGCCTATGGGTACCGTCTGGACATCGCCGCTGGCACGAGCGTCAGGTTCGAGCCCGGCGACACCAAGACGGTGACCCTTGTCGAGATCGCAGGGAACCGCATCATTCAGGGTGGCAATGGCATTGCCAAAGGCGTGGTTAGCGCCTCCCGAAAGGATGAGATTGTGACAAAGCTGCAGCAGGCCGGGTTTGCGCACACTCCCCAGCCGGATGCCGACTCTTCACTAAGCATCGAGGGCTTCAAGATGAGCCGAGCCGCGTATGCCGCCATGTTTGGGCCTACGACGGGCGATGTTGTGAGGCTAGGCCTGACGGATCTGTGGATCAAAGTCGAGAAGGACTTCACAGTCTACGGTGACGAGTGCAAGTTCGGCGGAGGCAAGACGCTCCGCGAGGGAATGGGCCAGGCTACCGGACGGCCGGACTCGAGAACTCTAGATCTAGTTGTGATCAATGCTCTGATTGTGGACTGGACCGGCATATACAAGGCGGACATTGGCGTAAAGGACGGGCTTATCGTGGGTATTGGCAAGGCGGGCAACCCGGATGTCATGGAGGGAGTGACGCCGGGCATGGTGGTAGGCAGCTGTACAGATGTCATTGCTGGAGAGGGCAAGATCATCACCGCTGGTGGTATCGACTCGCATATCCACTTCATCTGCCCGCAGCAGGCGAATGAAGCTATTGCGAGTGGTATCACAACCATGTTAGGCGGTGGTACAGGGCCGAGGTCAGTCTTTCGAAAACCAGATCCTGTCGACGGCCATTTTGCTTTTAGGTGTCTCTCATGCTGACTTGGGATTGCAGCGCTGGCACATCTGCGACAACATGTACCCCGGGTGCTAATTACTTGCGGCAGATGCTTCAGGCGTGTGACAACGTGCCAATCAATATTGGCATCACTGGAAAGGGAAATGATAGCGACCCGAAAGCCCTGCGCGAACAGGTCATCGCTGGCGCTTGCGGGCTAAAGCTTCACGAGGACTGGGGCACCACGCCCGCAGCTATCGACGCGTGCCTCAGCGTGTGCGATGAGCTTGACGTACAGTGCTTGATTCACACGGACACCCTTAACGAGTCTGGGTTCGTGGAGAGCACAATCGCCGCTATCAAGGGGCGCACCATTCACACTTACCACACTGAGGGCGCGGGCGGTGGACACGCGCCCGACATCATCAGCGTTGTGGAGCATCCCAACGTGCTGCCAAGTAGTACGAACCCGACGCGGCCATACACACGCAACACGCTGGATGAGCACCTGGACATGCTGATGGTGTGTCACCACCTTTCCAAGAACATACCCGAGGATGTGGCATTTGCAGAGTCGCGTATCCGCGCCGAGACCATCGCGGCCGAGGACGTGCTGCACGACCTCGGCGCCATCAGCATGATGTCCTCCGACTCGCAGGCCATGGGACGCTGCGGTGAAGTCATCCTGCGCACGTGGAACACGGCTCACAAGAACAAGGTACAGCGCGGCTACCTGCCTGAGGACGAGGGGACGGGTGCAGATAATTTCCGCGTCAAAAGATACGTCAGCAAGTACACCATCAACCCGGCGCTCGCGCAGGGTATGGGCCACCTGGTGGGCAGTGTCGAGGTGGGCAAGCTTGCGGACCTCTTGGTCTGGGACCCGGCGTGGTTCGGCACGAAGCCCAACCTGGTTATCAAGAGCGGGTTGGTCTCGTGGGCAATGATGGCAAGTCTTCCTGACACACCCTTTTCCATCATTAACCTTGACCCTGTTCAAGCTAACAAGACAACCAGGGCGACCCCAATGCTTCTATCCCGACGGTCCAGCCCATCGTAGCACGGCCAATGTATGCGCCCATGGTGCCCGCAACGTCGGTGCTTTTCGTGTCACAGGCATCTATAGAGCACGGCGTCGTGCAGACATACAACCTGCGCAAGCGCGTTGAGCCCGTCAGGGGCTGTAGATCCGTTGGCAAGAAGGATATGCGGTACAATGACGCCATGCCGCGCATGCGCGTGGATCCCGAGAGTTATACGGTCGAGGCGGACGGGCAAGTCTGCGAGGCTGAGCCCAGCGAGACACTACCGCTTACGCAGGGATATTTTGTCTACTGATCAACCCTTTTGCGCTGGTGACCTCGTCTGGTTTTATTCTGAGTTGAAAAGAACGTGAGAAAGAAGGGCCGGCCCTCCTTCGCTAATGAAGGGGAACGCTGCACAATCAGACTTCCTCAACATACTGCAGTGGAGTTTGGAGCTCTAATATTGTACTGGATTTCAGTCCAGTGCGCTACAAAAGTTAGAAGGGGAGATCCACTGGGTCTAGGAGGACCGTATGAGGCGGTCCATATAATAATCTGGCGGCTCTTCGACCATGATCAAAGAAGTGTCAGGGTCGGTACTGAAGTTGGTATATCATTCTCGGATTTCACACTAATTACATGCCACCGCCACACGGCCGTTTCCCATGACCGAGCGCCCGTTTTCTTATCCAGTCTTGAGTTGCTCAAGCGTGCCCTTATTGTCAACTATACTGCATATTGCTGAGAATATCAGAGAGTAGACTGAAACTGTTCCTGGCCATTTGTAATGGCTTCAAATTCATCGCACACCTTTACTTTCAGCGCTCTTATCTAAGCCGCATAATGTTTCTAAAAGATAGATCTTGCGCTCCTAAAGTCATATCACATTTCTTAGTCTTATTAGAGTACTTAAGAATAACCATTCAAGGTTAAGTTATAGTAAGATTAAGGAGCTTAACGATAGGTAGAAGTTATAGGAGATATAATTTAAGTTACATAGTTAAAGATATATTTTAATAAGCTAACGAGTTAGAGTATTTTCTATACTTATAAGCTTTACTTAGGTACTTATTATATAATTACTAGTATTTTTATATATCTTTATATATTTTTATATATCTTTAAATATCTTTAAATAACTTTAAATGAATTCAATAAGAGTAATAAGACTAATAAGACTAATAAGACTAATAAGACTAATAAGACTAATAAGACTAATAAGACT
>MAVT02001007.1:0-17811 GCA_001702395.2 Diaporthe helianthi | reverse complement strand
AGCGTATCCCTTGCAACTGCAATTTGGCATCTGACACACAGGGCCAAGCTGTGGTCGCCCAGACGCCCAAAGCCGCAAAAGAGCACTTGAGGTTTCACGTCAAACATTCACTCTTGAGCAGAAACTGCACATGTGCGTTCAAATGTTGCAGGTAAACCAATATAAAATTTGCCGTAGTAGCTCGAGCTGTATCCAGCCCAGGCATCGACTCTAGATTTTTGCCCTTGCTTTAAATACAACAAAACTCCATGACAATGTCTTGGCCTTTTCCTTGGCCTTTCCCTTTTTTTTCTCTGGCCATGCTGCTTTTAAGCTTTAATGCCAAGCGAGCGGCAAGCCCTTCAACATGGCGTCGTCACACCCCATCATCCAACCGTCTGCTTCTCGCCAGGTCTTGACAATCACGACTCACGAGGTCTATCCGACGGTTGCCATCGGACACCAGATGCGCCCGATGACACACCACCTACAAGTTAGGCTGCAACACCGCGGAAGCGACTATGGGTAGCCCTCACCGGTGCCCCACAGCTTTTCCCTCCTGGAGTCGTGATCATGCATTGTCCCTTCAAATTGTCGTCGTGCCAAGCAGATGCCAAGCTGCCCAGGTGCCGACCCGGCTCGGCTGAACCCAATCTTCAGTTGGGCGTATCCACTGCAGTAATACCAGCGTCTTCTGTTTGCTTTGTTTTGGACAATGATTGGCCTGTGTACAAAGCATCTCGTCCCTTGTCACTACGACAGCAATTATTGTTGTTTTGGTGAATGTTTTGAAACGGGTTCAGCGAGGTTTCAAAGCCTCGTCTGGCTCAATTGACACGACCAGCAGACTAAAATACTGAACATCGAAACTGCTTGACTCGATATCTTTCAGCCAAGTCTGTCGCGTGGGTCTCAATACCACAGAATCTAAGAGACCTCAGACAGCGCATACCGCCGCCGCGAGATGGGACGAACATTACTGGAGCCTGTGCCAAGATGAGCACCTGCAGACAACACTGCATCAATACAACCTTTGATAAGCTCGGAGGCTCCGCCTGCGCAAAACCTTCGCTTTATCTTGCGCAGCAAACCGGGTCTCAAGTCGGTCCTTCCCTTGCGACTCCTGATGAATCGCCATCTGCGGCCTTTCTACGACTTATTCACATGCAATGTTACCTATCGGGCACAGAATCTTGGCAAAGAATGGCGCTTGATCTCATCCTGACGCTGGACAACGTGGGTATCCTACATCTGGGACGATAATAATGCCCCGTCAGCAACGGCTATGACGGCACATCCGAGGTATAATGGCGGCATGAAACGCGGGCTGTGTCGACCTCTTGTCCGCTTCAGACGACATTTGGTCGACCCTTTAAAGATTGGCCTGAGTTTAACGGCGTACTAATTGCTTTAGCCGCCGGGGGCTTTCCCCATGGTCGTGTTCTACGCTGGCCCTAGACTATTATTAATACGCAGCTTACATCAAGCCATGGCACGTAGTGGCTTATCAACGCAAAAGCCTCAACCTCCTGCCAGGGTGATCGCAGCTTAATATACTATATGAGGGCACCTGGGTTACGTCTGCGCCGGGCTATCCCGCACTCGCCCACGGGTTATGACTTCAAAAGTCTAGAAGGTTGTTCTGCGAGGCGTGGCCACGGGGTTTGACGTCAAGTGGAGGTAGACCCGCCTGCTCGAGGATGCACACAGAGGTCACTGTTGAATCCACACACAAGCCACACTGCGGTCCACTGGCAGTGCACTCAGACGGAATAGGAATGCCGTCTCGCAGAGCCAAGAGATAACGTCAGGATTGTGACTCTACATGGAAGTATATTCTTCGGTACACCGAGCATGCATAGTCTCCTGCGTCTTGGCGGCATGGCTGATTCAGATGGCTCAGCGGCAGCGTTGCCCGTGGAAGAGTATAAGACGTCAGGGAAATTTTCTTCATAGGACCCAAATGGACTTCTGTAAGTCAGCGAGGTGTTCAAGACCATTCACACTGGGAAGAAAATTGTGTGTTGATTTAGTGCAATAAACTTTTCAAAATCAAACGAGACAGCGGCTAATACGCCCCCCGTTGCTACGATGTCTCAAACTGCTCAGCCTGCTCAAGCCTCTTCTGAGCCGAGCACTCGCTCCCCTTCTCCGTCGTCAAATCTCAGGCTGGCCTATCTCCAGTCACCACGAGCAAATGGTGGAAGTACTTTCTGGGAAGAGCCCATGCACTTCGATTACTCTTCGAGCAGCGCCAGCCCCATTAGCTCCCCTCCCTACACCCGACAGACATCGATGGTTGACCTTCGTGACCTCGAGAAGCAGCCGAACACAGCTGGGCTTGGCTCCAAAAAGGGTCAAGATGATGAGCCTTATCATGTGTTTTCACATCGCATGAAATGGGCCATCGTCATCCTCATCGGCGTTGCTGGGCTCTTCTCGGGCCTGTCTTCCAATATTTACTTTCCTGCACTAGATGCTATCGCCCAGGTCAGTCCTTCTCATCCAAGACCTGATTTTTGAGGTTCCAAGATGTTCGACCTATTTTGCTGACCCTTTCCCCAAAGGACTTTAATGTTAGCCTGCAAGCAGTGTCTCTGACCATCACATCTTATCTCGTCTGCCAAGCGATATCACCCATAATATGGGGCTCTCTTGCCGATTCTCTTGGCCGTCGCCCAATTTACATGGCATCATTCGGAGTTTACATTGTCTCCAATATTGTGCTGTCTTTTTCTCCAAACTTTGCTGTGCTTCTGGTGTTCCGTGGCCTGCAGGCTGTTGGAAGTGCATCCACAGTAAGCATTGGTACGTCAATTTGAAAGCGAAAGTGAGGTTGAAAAGTCACATTTGACCTTGGTCACTGACTATGAGTGAACAGGAAATGGAGTGATCCAAGACATGACACCCTCTTCAGAGAGGGGCAACTTCATCAGTTTTTACCAAGCCAGTATGTCTGAAGCTCATGCTTCCCTCTCATATGTCTAAAGGGTGACACACGTTATAATCAAGATTCCTAACACCTCTCTCCCAGTTCGGAACTTTAGCATCGCGGTTGGTCCCGTCCTCGGCGGCGTGCTGGCGAACTATCTCGGGTTTCGCTCAGTCTTCATATTTCTCCTCATCCTCTCGTCACTTACGCTTGTTACGTTGGTCATCTTCCTCCCAGAGACCATGAGATCGATCGCGGGCAATGGGTCCCATCGCCTGGGAGGCATTTACCGGCCCTTGATTGAATCCTTCGGCGTCAAATCAAAATATCACACCCAGGACGCCCCCACGGACGCACCAAAACTCAGCATCAACCTGGACACCTTCATCTCACCCCTCAAACTACTCATCCAGCGTGACATCCTGACAAACCTGCTCTTCGGCGGCGTCGTCTACGCAATCTGGTCCATGGTAACCTCCAGCACAACCGGCCTCTTCAAAGACCGCTTCGCCCTCAACGAGACCATGATCGGCCTCGCATACCTACCCAACGGGATCGGCACCATAGCCGGCTCAGCCGTCGTAGCAAAGCTGATGACGCGCGACTTCCGGGCCTGCGAGAGGGCCTACAAGGCCGAAAACGGCCTCCCCAGCGACTACACCATCCCGACAAAGGCCATCCCGGCCGGGTTCCCCATCGAGCACGCGCGCCTCCGGAACCTGTGGTGGATCGTGTCGCTCTTCATCGCCGCCATCGTGGGCTACGGCTTCTCCCTGGGCGTGCCGCGGTCCGTGTCCGACCGGGCTGGGTACATTGCTGTTCCCCTCGCCTTGCAGTTCATCATCGCCGCGACGAGCAACGCCGTCTTTGCGGCTAACCAGACTCTTGTCTCGGATCTCTGCCCTGGGAAGGGGGCTAGTGCTACTGCTATGAACAACCTCGTGCGATGTAGCCTGGGTGCCGTTGGTGTGGCTGTCATCGACACAATGATTGAGAAGTTGGGGGTTGAGTATGCGTTTCTTACTGTGGCGATTGTGATGGCTTGCTGCGCGCCGCTTGCTATTTTGACTTGGTTCTTTGGGCAGCGTTGGCGGGCAGAGCGGACTTCTACGAAGGCCTGAGGGGGGCCCCTGGACATGGTGTATTCCCAAGGGTTACCAGCTAATGAGACAAATGAGTAATGTGAAAAGAGCGCAAGGAATTCAGATTGTACAGGTATCATTTCCCGGTTACAGTAAATTGTTCGTCTCTGACACGAGCCCTGGAGGCTTCCAAGGCTCGGGATATCTGGAACTAAAGGAGTTTTGCCTTAACTGGGTTCGTGACTTCAGAGCTATTAGACTGGTGAAACTTCAAACGAGGGCAAAAGAAACCCGGATAGAGTATAAAAATATCTACAAGACTCCGTCGTTTATTAGCGTAATTTGATCTTTCAATTTCTTCATGAGAAGCTAGGTCCAGCACTTTCCAAGGGTTCCCACCTGTTGCCTCATCGTAATCCGCCTGCAGGCGACGTGGGCCTTTGGATGTGGCCCTCACTGGTAGGTGGAGAAGACCCGTACAATCCATCATAACTTCGGTCACAAGCCGAAATGTCGGCGGAGGAGGAGCGTTTGTGGGTGGACTTGGGCCATACCGTGCTCTAGCGGGCACCAGAGACTTCTGCAGGGTTACTTTAATACTCTTGGCCTTCATAGCTGCATTGAACAACAAATCAGTGGCTTTGTGACTGAGTAGCAGGCACATCTCACATGTGACACCAAACCAAAAAAAAAATTCATCTCACTCAATTCCTAAATGTACTTAAGTATCACGAGACGTCGAGATTGTTGTAGTATCACCAGTTGACCACGTCGCCACGCTCTTTCGTACATGATGATAGTTTGAATACATCCTGGAAATGCACCTATTTTATTATAACACCATTTGAAGACTTTACTCTTGGTGTAAAAACTTTGAAAACGGGGTAGAAGTGGCAAGTCGATAAGGGAATCGAGGACTCATAGAACACGAGCACAATAGGTGAACACGAGCACAGTAGGTGAACTCTAGAGGCTACGCAGCCAAACAATGGAGGAAATGGACTGTCTTCCTGTGTCTGAACAATATGATATACCTCGATCTCGAGACTGATGGCTGCTAATAGTACCCGAGGACAGCCGGAATAGGTTTCTACTTGATACGACTTGCCCAGTCTTCATACAAGCCCGAGGAAATGACACTTTAGTGCTGAAGTCTACATGTGTTTGTTTACGTCGATTGACTGGTTTGTGCAAGCTTGCCGCATTCTTGGCGCATTTTGAGATCGACATTTGTGTGGAATTCAAGGAGACAAGTTGCAAGTCCAGTGGCCCCTGCAGCTATGGAGACATCGAATCCCCGAAGTTTGACGGGAGGGGATATGCTAACTCTAGATACGAGATGCCGAAAAAGCAAATATGGCGGACCAAGGCACCTGTAGACGCCTTAACGCGCCCACCCAGAAGTCAAAGGGATCTCGTTGAGGGAAGTCTCATGCAGCAAATCGCCAAACTCTCCAGGAGCTCCCTTCAGTCATAGATCATTCTCGTTTGGTCGCTTTGGAATTGTCGCTCCACCACAAGGTCATTTGTCTCCAACTGCGCACTCAGCTGCCAGATTGGTCTGCGCCTCAATGTGCCTCTACAACATTACAAAAGAGAAGTAAACCACCACCATCGAGGCCGTTACCACGCGAGACGACGGGCTGGTCTAAACTCAACTCTGACTAAGCACGAAGATCCACGAAGTGGCCAACTTCCTGCCGTGCCATCACAGGCACGCTCAGATCTTGCCGCCCTGTTCCCTGAATATGCCTGCTGAATAGAAATACTAACACATCTATAGTCCGCTCGGCCACTCCCCTGACAACACGGGCCCTGCCAAGTCTCCCAATGTACCATTCCTTTTGCTGCACAATGCCGACGTCGACTATGCTTGGGCCAAGGTATTACTCCCGTTTTTTAGTTCCCGGCAGGGAATCCCCAGACTGTAGGCTCATTAATAACAACCTGTCCAGTGACAAGGACAGAGACCAACCCACCTAGCTGATGATTGCGGCTTCATGAGAACACTGATCAATCAATCCCATCCCGGCGTCCATCACCGACTCTATGCGTGTTATGAGGCACGGTAACGCTATACTCACTGTCAGAAAATATACGTGTACCAAGTCCAGTCCATTGTGCTTCACTTACTTGTGCATTCAAGTACTAGTTACTCCGGCAAGGGGAATGACTGGCCCCTGAAATCTTCGTCTCCCCAACGCGGCACACACTATGCAGCTTGCTTTGTTTTCGCATGCAAAAAGTAAAGTTCACGTAGCTTGGGGTTTTTCATCAGAGTAGAACTTTTTTGTAAGCTTACTGGAGGAATAATCACGGCATGAAAATCACCCAGGGTATGTGCATTTGCGGATAACGAACGGCACCATGTCACGGAATGATTTCAACTTTTGGGAGATTACGTAGCACGTGAAGAGGCGGTAAGTCAATTAGTTTTCACACGTGATCGAAAATATAAAATGTCCTATAATTCATTACCATATATACTGGTAAGAGGGCCTGTCGTCCGGAATTTTATGGTCTAGGCCTTGATTATTTTAAAGTATAGGGACTGTGGAATCCATAGTCGTTTCCGATTGTAAAGGATCCATGGAAGGACCATGCCAATGAGCTCAAATGGATTCGCTTCATTTGATATCCGCTCCAGATTCTCGGGGCATCACTAATCATTTCCACCTGGGCAGTAAAGGTCGGTCTTGAGATCTAGGCCTTTTGTGAGACAGTGATGCCGGCGGTATTGAAGCACCGCATTATTAAGAAAGCTTGCTATAGCAAACCCCAAGCTTTCCGGCTACAGTCTGTCGTGGCCTAAAGTTGGTCGGTGGATAATACTCGAACCCCCCCCCCCTGCTGCTGTTCTATATTCATCGTTTTGGTCAGATGCCTGCTTTTCCTTGACCCCCACACACCCAAGTTCTTCGAAAAAAAGCTCCAGCTCTTTTCTCTGCCTACATCTGTTTCTTGAAGCATTACGGTCTCCCTTTGTGAAACACCAAGTAGCGCGGTAAAGTGAGACTCTCAATGGATTTCGCCAAGACTTGTCTTTGATTTCCCACTTTGGGGTTTTTTAGGGGGTGATGTTTTATGTTTTCTCCCTTACTTTAGCAACATAACCCGGAAGGGAACTCAGGCTGATAACACCCTGCTGCTGACTGCGCCTCGTTTATTGTCAACGGACCAGGCACTATTGACCGTACCGGGCCTTCTTGGCACCTGATAACGGTTGCGTAGGCTTTTAAGCCTTGCTTACTGCGCAACGGTTGCGTAGTGCGCAACGCTTATTTGTTTCTTGGTGGTAATGTCACGTAATGAGAATTCGTAGTACCAGTATATACTTACCTACCTCAAGAAGCAACCACGAAGAGGTAGTCACGAAGAGGTAGTTACGAAGAGGCAGTCACGAAGTAGTAGTCACGAAGTAGTAGTCACGAAGACCTCCTAGGCCTACAATTCAGTTCAGAGAAGAGAAGACTTCCAACCAAATCATCCTAATCTCTACGAAGAGCTCTATGTACTATATAGTAAAGTTATTCAGTATTAAATTCTATCTTGGCTATCCTTTACCCCGAAGCAAGAAGACGAAAAGAGAAGACTATCACGTGATTACTCTACCTAAAACCTCGTAAGCGTTGCGTAGTACGCAACCGTTGCGCAGTAAGCAAGGCTTAAAAGCCTACGCAAGGCTTATATAGTATCTATGGATCCCGCTACGGGATGTTACTGTGTCATTGAGCTTCAAGTCATTCGGGGGGCCAGGCGCAGCTCTGTGATGAAGCTACAAGTTAAGAAGCTATGTTGCACGGTGCCTTAAGGTATAATTCTTTGCGCCCTTGACGCTTTGATTATGGATGTGCTGAAGCAAGGGCTCATGCATTTGGCACTTTACAACTTGGTCTCGTTTCCGAAACATTGGAGACAAGCGACTGGTGACCTCTGTCGTATCTCTTCAAAATGTCCTCATTCCTAGCGAGATCAACTGTTTCACATGTGCTGCTGATGATAGTAGAGCTCGGGAGTGATCCTTTGCTAAGTCTCTTGGTAACAGTATAATCTAAAGAAACGGACCCTACCCTATGATTTCCCCTCTGATGACTGTTGTCAAGAACGTCTGCACTGTGATGTGCCGACCAACCATGGGCATAAAATCCTTCATCTCTGGTGTCGTCCACTCGCGGAACCTGCGCGTGCCTTGGTTTGGTGGTTCTGCTACCATGTCTCCCTTTGATGAGTTGGGAACAAAACCAACATCGAGCTGTACTACGTGGACAGAAATCGGCGGATCGGTCGACGACCCGAGCCGCAACCATAGCAGCCTGAGTGAATACACTTTAAAATTCTGACTCACACGCCCAGCACATGATCACAACATCTAACTCTAAAAATAGCACCTCTCGGATGTTACCTAGAAATGCCACCTCTTGAGACGGGTCCTACCGTGAAACTCTAAGCTTATACCAAGACGGCCAATAACAGCTTGGCGATCGGCGAACCTTTCTTCAAATGTTCCCTGTTTAACTCGAGCGTTTACCACTGAATTTATGAAGGGGCGATACGCCTTCGGGATGTACACGGATCAAGAACGAAACTAGTTGACTCGTAATAGTTGACGGCACGTACCTAGATTTCGACAGTCAGTCTTTCTCGCACACGCATATCACTTCCAGTCTCGAAGTCCAGACCAAATTATCCAGCAGCATTGGAGCAGGCTATGATGTTGCGGAAAGATTGTGCTTGCGCTTCCACAAGATTATGTTTGGGTATTGTTGGAAGGCTCCCGATCAAACAGACCGTGGATGACATCAGGCGGTGCTCTTCCGAAGCATGTGTGCCTACATATGTATATAAGGCAGGCATCTTCTGGTATGTCGGAGACATCGGAATATATTTTTAATTAGTTGTATTCGCTTGAGCAAGATAAATGAGTTGCTGAGGTTTCTTTGTCAATCTTGTAGCCTTTGTTGCTAGACCAGACGTGATTCGATGAATCAGTGTGGAAACACAACATTGGACGAATTTTGCTCCAGAAAAATGAGTGGTTCATGTGCCTATTCAGCTTCTAAAGTTTCTAGGCCCAAGGCTGGGAGTTGCCGTATTAGAGTCCAGGACGGCCTAGAACAAGTGCTTGAAAACATTGTCACCCTTCGGTGGCAACAACAACACACTTTTCTTGGCAAAGGCATAAAGATGCTGGCACATGTGGTCACATTTTAAGCTCCGCCGGACAGGAAAAATATTCAGCCTCACATGTAACCGGTGATGAGGTTGCTTGCCAACCGGTATGTCGGCAGCCGCGCATCTCGATGTCTCCAGAGCTCCATGGAACCTCACCAGCCGACCGCAGCAGTACATGAGAACTACCTAGGCATCTGGGTTGAAAATAACGGGCCACTTTGGCTGATTTTTAAGTTACCTAGGTAATACTGTGTGCTAGGAACCTACAGTAAGCTTGAACCTGATGGAGGTCGTCGGATATTTCAGCGCGGTCCAGTGCGTCAAGTGTAATTCGCAAGCATGTTTTCGAGAACCATCTTCGATATGTACCGCCTTCCAGTGCTGTGACTATAAATCCAACCAACAGCCTCCACCTCTCAACCTCTTCTTGTGGTGTTCATTTCATCCCTCGATATCAAGTCGTCTGTGCTTACTCAAGTCATCACTGCCCACTCTCATTCCCAGGTTCATACCCGTCATTTTTCGCTCCAAAGAACTCTCACAATGTTCCCTTCCATCTGGACACTCTTCATCGCCCTCTCAGCTGCGAGTCCAGCCTCACTGTCACGGCGGCAGTCACCGGATTACGGAACCGTAAACTTGTAAGAGAAAGCCGCACCCACAGCTCATCCAGTCAACAACCACCAGACTAACACCTCTCCCTTTTGCCAGCTTCTGGGACACCGATTGCAAACAGCCTGCAGGGACCGAATTCCCCCCAAACAGAGTGGTCCAACCCGGCCCGCCCGGTGTGGCAAGCATGCAATGGGTCCAAGTGACCTGCACCAGCGTCTTGTGCACAACCAGTAAGCCCCGCATACCTACCATACCGTCAATACTTAGTTCCCCGACGAGAGAGAAAGCACCACGGGTGGCTTCCCAGCTAACTAACTCGAAACAGATTGCGCAGGCCCGACTCTCTTTGCCTGTGCCGATGACAACTGCGACCAAGCTGGGATTGTCCGGGTTGGCCAGTGTGCGACGTACCAAACTGGGATCTGGGCATTCTGGCAGCGCGAGTCTGCCACGGGCACAGGCGCCGCCGCACCACCACCTGCGCCGTTGCCTGCGCCGTTGCCTGCTCCAGTGCCTGTGAATCCGTTTGATCCTTTCCCCTTTGTGCCGCCTGCCGAGAATATAGATGGGCAGGACGGTGGTGATGATGCTGATAATCGAGTGGAAGATGACTGAGAGAGAGAGAGAGAATGGACATCATATGAGAATCTTGGTGGCATATGTTATGTTCGGGGATCTTAGTTGACTTACGTGCCCATGATTTGAAATTGGGCCTCATGCACGGCCGGTGGTCTTTGGAGACATTTTAATTCTTTGGTGTGGGAGACGCTTGTTCCTTGTGCACATGTGAAGAATACAACCTTGGAAGTTCCATGGTAATAGTAGATAGTGACAGTAGTGAATTCACTACTTTAACCCTCACATTAGACACTGGAATATTGGTAGACTGTGCCTTCAAATAACTCCCAAGTGCCTATATCACAGAGCTGAGCAAGCTACTTAAGTACTTGTGCAACAGAGAAAATCCCCACTCAAGACACTTCGGGGATAAGCACGACAACCACAAATCTAGTCATCCTCTGGCCATCCTTCAACGGAGTCCAGTAACTCACAAAGTCCTCTGCCCCGCCGTGGCTAGGCGGTGCCAACCTCTCAAAACTCATGCTCTTACGCAATGACCGACCTCCCACGCCGGGGGTACTCGGCGCCGACTCAGCCGCGCCCGGCCCCGGCCCCGGCCCCACAGGCGAGAGCCCGACGCCGCTCGACTTCCTGGACAGCGAGAGGCCGCGGGGCCTCCGCAGGCCGTTGTTCCCGTTGAGGGTGAGGTCGAGCCTGACGGGCCGGCCCTCGGCGATGTTGGCCCGGACGGTGGACTTGAACGACTTGTTGACGGACGGCGAGTTGCCGGGCCCCGAGAGGACCTTGAAGACGCTGTTCCCGATGATGTCTGCCAGACACGCCGGGCACCTTTGCGCCGACCCGTTGTGCAGGCTGTCCATTACGGCCGTGGAGCAGAAGGCCACCGGCAGCTGGGCACGCAGGCTCTTCTTGTCGCTGCTGCTGCCTGTTGACCCCGCGGGGATGTACTCGAGCACGAGGAAGCGGGAGTAGGGCGACAGGACCGCGTGGTGGGTTGGAGTCGGCGGCGCCGACAGGTTAATCGAACTGCGGCGTCTGGGCTCCATGGGTGTGCTCGGCTCAGACGCCGACAGGTCATGTGTGCTCTCGGTATCGATCGGCGACACGGGCACGGCGTCACCACCACCACCACCACCACCCCTGGAATACCGCCTGAGCCCCTTGAAGAACTTGTTGCGCGAGGTCTGCGGGGGGTACTTTTTCTCCCTCTCGGCGCGGCCGTGCCGGCGGTCCTTGGTGCAGCAGCTGCTGCTGTTGTTGTGGATGTTGTTGTTGCTGCTGCTGCTGCTGCCGCTGCCGAACGCGTTGCGCCACAGGCTGCGCGTCTCGCCCTCGTCTGCCGACGGCGAGGGCTTGCGGTCCCTCAGCGGGGGCACGTAGGCCAGCAGGCCGGCGACGCCCTCGTGCGACTCGAGGACCTCGGTGACGTCGACCTGGCCGCCGAGGTGGTAGCGGACCTGGCCGTCGAGCCCGACGAGGTGGGCGGTGAAGAGGAGGTTCCAGAAGACGCGGCCGTCCTTGCGGTAGTTGAGCAGCAGCTCGGACCACTCGTGGTTCTTGTTGACGGCGTCCCGGATGCGGTCGACGCCGCTCGCCCTCGTCCCCGCGCCCTGCAGGAACCGGCAGTTCCGGTCGCACAGCTCGTCGTGGTTGTACCCCGTGATGCCTGCCAGCCCGTCCGACACGAAGACCATTGGGGCGTCGGCTTGCCACGAGTCGGTGATGCAGAAGGCGTCGCCGAACCCGGAGCAGATCTGGCTGGGCGAGTAACCCGGCCCGATGGTCTGCAGGCCGAGCGAGAGCTGGTTCTTGAGGAAGTCCGGGTACACATCCTGGGAGAGGCTCCTCTCGATGTGTGATTTGGCGTCGTCGAATATGCTTTCCAACCCTGGCAGGAGCGAGGTAGAGACGTTCTTGATGTCGGTGTTGAGGCTTTTGGAAACCGCCATCGGAATGCTGATGGGTTGAGATGCTGCCACCCCGGTGAACTTCAACGAGATGTTGGCCATGATTGTCGACACCAAGCTCATTGTGTTGCTGTACTCCTCCACCTTTGCCAGAAAGTCGATATCTTTGTACCGGCCGCGGGATTGGGCAAAGTGCCTCATACGAGTTATGACCCCTTGGTCTTTCAGAACGGCATTGACAGTCTTCATGGCAAAGACGTCGAGGATTGGCAGCCGCGGGGTGAATGCATCCTCGAATTGCTCCAGGTTGGTCCTGGCATCAGGTTCGCCGAACGTGTTGCCCGTCCAAATGCTGGGCGAGAAGAAGGGCGACCGAGGTGACCCAAGCTTATCATAATCCGTATATTGTCTCATGGCCGAGTCGTTGACATGTGCCTTGAGGCCTGACATGTTCTTCAGCCGTTTGGTAAGTGGGTCTGGAATCTTCTTCCTGCGAGACCTCAGTGGTGATAGAGGCGATGGAGGCGGCGACAAGGGCCTAACAACCTGCTCAGACGACTCGTTGTTGTCCATTTTGAACTCCGGGAAGGGCATAATGGTCCGTGAGAAGTCTTGCCCGAACAGAGCATTGTGTAGGTGTCTGCCCATATCTCCAAGAAATGGAGGAGCGATACCGTCGTCGGAACTAACTGACTTTCTCGTCGCCATCCCCAGTGGATCTGGTGAATCTGGGCGCGGAGGAGGTGTTATTGGGGCCATTCTGATGTATAAGCTGGTCGATAGCCTGGCAATAGAGGCAAGGTCCTGAGAAACCCCATCCGATATTGGTGCAAGGACTTGTAAAAAAAACCGCAATGCGCGGGGGCCTAGCTTATGAACCTTGGAACTTGTGGCCGGCGGCAGCTGAGCATTCACAGCATCCGGATGTCGTGGGGCCCAAGGCACGGGTGGAAAGAGGTTCAGCTAAGACAACTTGGGCAGCCAGCTCGGCCTGAGCTGTGATACCTGGCTGCGGCCGAGTCCTCGAGAAGTAGCCGTGTGACTGTCTTCAAGTGACAAAGGCATCAATGCTTTGGTCCTTGGCACCATCCAACGCCGACATCTAGTCCTGGCATGGTTGTATGAGAAGGGTCTGGTATATGATCCGCCGGCCCGTATTGTGCACGTGGCAGATGGTATAGTTGACCGCTATGCCATCTCCAAAGGCCCGAGGGTTCAAATATTAGCCCACTTGAAAAGGGGCAACAAAGAATCTCCTCTCGAACTGGCCTTGGGGGGCCGGTCTGTGCACACACCACCACTTGAGCAGCTGCTGATGTCGACTGTCACTAGCGATGGACGGTTCCTGGCGCCGAACCGCAGTCAGACAAGCCGGAATCCGAGCAGCAAATCAGAGGAGGGACTAACCCGGCCTCTCTTAGCCTTGTACGGGGAGCATTGATAAACTAATGCAGACCATCGACGAAGGTTGTTTCCGATGCGGCCAAGTGGGGAGGGATATGGGAACATTGAAGCATCAGCCCGTGTTCCTGTACGCCAATTCGAAAAGGGACATCTGGGACCCAGTGGCTCGATGAGGTTATGCGGCTACTCCAGGGGGGAGGAGGGGAGGGGCGGCATAGTCCCTGTGCTAGGGAACAGACGAAGGTCTTTAACCCAGGCGAGAGCTTTATAGAACGGTCAAAACGTTTCTCTCAGGGGCCTTTTGTCCGTGGCATCACTGCCCTGGCGCCGAATGTGGCCGAGATCCGTCAGTTCCACGCTGCCGCGAACACTCTGGGCTGCAGAGACCGAGGGGTCGCCGGTCGACGTGCCGCTGAGCTCTTCATATGTGTCGACGCGGTCCATGTCCACCTCGGCGTCCAAGTCTACCGACTTCTTGGACTTGCAAAATGGGGTCCTCGGCTTTTGGCCAGAGGCGAACGCACCAATCGTGATTAAAGAATGTGTTGGTCGCAGCCGGGTTACCATTTCCTCCTGGTCTGGTCTCCGGGGAGGCAGCCAACGACGAACTAACCGCCGCAGCATTGACATGCTGCCTGCAACTATTCCAATTCCACATTCAAACAGAGACCATATCATTACATTGGCAATGTTATCTGTATTTTGTTTCCACGTCAGTAATTTGTTCCGTGATCAATGCCGTGTCGTGAATCTACCTATGTAGACATGGTACCAGTCCACTCACATAGTTGGTCGTCATCGACAGCCCAGTACTTTAGGTAAGGGATTCGAACAATTGTAGACAAGGAGGCACTATATGAGAACGTTGGTCAGATACCTAGGTACGGAAGAAGAGAAACGCCAGAGTCAGTCGCACGGGCATTCACATACCTGCCACCAAGGGCTAACATAACCCAAGTCATCACCTTGGTCCTCCTGTCCATCTGCATATTCCACAATACCATGATTGGTAATCCAACACAGGCAAAGTCCATGAGGATGGTCGACGCAGTGACCAGGAACCCAATGATGATCACGGCCCCGAACGCACAGTCCTCTGGGGTAGCCGTGGGATCCCAGTTCTTTTCGATGGGATGGCACGCCGTCAGGCCGCCGATCACTCCTATTAATCCAGTCACGGTCACGATGGTAATAACAGTCCAAAGGGCAACCTTGTGGCTTTGTTTGGACGAAACACGTAGCATCGTCGTGGAAATTGCACACTTGATGATCGTGGTGGACGTGAAGTAAAGACACGACCAGATGAGTAGGTACTGCAGAGAATTGTTTATTAGACGGGGCACACCGAGGAGGGACCAAAGTGTGGGTTGAGCCTTTGTTTAGAAACATGTCAAATCTGATGCCTACCTTGTGACATTCGGACCACTGCACCATGTTGAGCAACTTATCGTGTGTTCCAATGCCAATAAAACAGCCATATGCGGTAACGACACAAGTGGCCTGGAAGGTGAGCGTGCCCACGAGCATGACGGCATCATCGGCCCCGAAGTGCTTCTCCCGAAGCCGAAGCCAGCATCGCAGCGAAACGGCGACAAAGGTGAGCACGGAGAGGACTACCGATAGGGCCAGAGTCGCAAGCGCGAGGTCGTCTGTCGGTGTCAGATACAGGGTCTTAGTTTCAAGGAGCATTGTTGGAAGTCTGGCGCTTGTCGCATATCATTTTGACAAGGCCCTTTTTTTTTTCCCCTTCCTTTCGCGCGCGGGAAACAATTAAACCAAAAAAAAAAAGGGTACAGGAAGCTCGGGTAAATGTTACAATGAAATCGGGATTTCTGGCGGTGGCTGAGGAAAGAGGAGTTCTTAAGGCTGCCTGCAGAGCCCCCCTCGACCCAGCCCAGTGGGCCTGTCAGTTTGTAATTACCGGATAAGCTTGTCGGACAGGGCCCCAATTGTGCAGGGGCTGATGTTTCATTCATAACCTGTAGCCTCAATCAGAGTTTTGTGCAATGATACGCTGCTTGCAGAAGCTTCTTGGGGCAACTCAGCACTCCAGTTCAATGTTTGTTTACGAGTAGAAAGAAAAGCCTGGCCGTGCCTTCTTTCGATCATCAATTCAGATTAATTCATCAGTCCTAGTGCTGACACTGCTCCATCTGTTATTTGCCATGCTACCAATAATGCTGAAGTTTGGTATCTTCGGTGTCTGGTTGACAGAACTCGTACTGTGATGGGTGCCTGAGTCGTGCAAGATGCGGTGGGGATGGGATTGGAAAGCCTACCCCAGCTCCGTCGTGAGTGCAACATGATGGCGGATCGACAAGCAAGAGCGCACACGAACTCTCCCGGGGATCTCATCCAGCGCTTAGCGTGAGGGGCCTATGTCCGTTCCCCGGGCCATCAAATGTGGTGACAAACCTTGAGCCGCCTAGCCGACGCAAGGCCCCATCCATCCATCACGCTGAAAAGGTGCCGCGGCTCCGGGGCTCCAGGGTCTTTGGCGACGGAGTCATTGGGCGTCGAGGCTAGTCAAGGAGAAATTTGAGTTGCTTTGCCCAACCGGCTTGTTCCGTGCTTACTTACGGAGTAACTTCAGAGAGCGTCCGTGACTTGGCACCGATTCATAGGCAACCCAGGACCGGGCAAGATGCCGCACGACCTTTCAACAACAATGTGAACACATGCAATGACAGCGACGGGAATAGCAGTAAACGACTATTCAATGTTTGGACAGAGTGTTTTGTTTACGAGCACCGCGCGCCATCCTCTGTTTTGAATTATAGACGTGTCCACCAAGACCCTTGGCTGGAAACTAAGACGCGGATCCGCCTCGCTGATCAAGGCGCTTCCATGTTGGCTAAGCATTGGCTCACTAAGTAGCTACTTAGACTGAAGGGGCCAACGACCATAGTTGGCATCTTCACGCGTGGACCATAGGCCTTCAGCCTCAACGGCAATCCGTACCAAAGAGAATCATAGACAGGTAGTCATGAAAGCGCATCAATGAATACTCTTTGTGACCTATCTACTGCATATGTCCACCGGCAGATCGAGATCTGGGCTCCACTGTTATCTCCTGGCATGCCCCCGGGAATACGAATGTGGTAGGTGAGGTCTAGAACATCGACTGGATTCCATTTTTACTCCATCCTCTCTATCTTGCGGCCGTCGCTTAACGGGAAGAGTCCGCCCGGGTAGCCCCTGACACCAATCACCAAGGGGAAGTAAGTCTGTTGACTCAGGTAATCAGCTGTTCGCGATGGGACCTTTAGACCCTTCATATCATGATGATCAGAATAGGCAATGTTGTTTTATGGTGAATGTACATACTAGGCCGAATTGGGGTTTTTTTATTTCCTGGAAAATAGTGATGTATGTGAAAAGACCAACTTTGGAAAAGCAACAGCAGCCTGGTACTGGTCGCATCGTCTTCAGCAATGCCGTACCTCTGTCAACATCTTGATTCTTAATTCTCCACCTGGGCACTCGAAGTGACGAGTGATGTTTCTCAAGTGCTCCCAGTGTTAGTCCATGTAACCCGGAAGAAGAACGGGATTAACCCAAAAGCCATATTAGGGATTTGAGAATATGCCATCACGTGAGTTAGAGTGTTCCAGGCTCCTGGACTGCGCCACCAACCCCCCCCCCCCCCTCTTTCAGCCATGGCCACTTCCACTTGCGGTGATGAGCATGGCAACAGAGAGGTCCCTCTGGTCATGGCTGCAAGTGTCGTCATCAGCAGGCTCCAGGTTACATGTGGAGAGCTTGATCTGCCCATAAACAGCATCAATTTCTGCCTTTGACGCTTAGAATTCCGCAGTGGACGTCACTCGAGCCCCGCTCTAAATCCCAGGTCCCTATTAGTCAACCTGCCAAAGATGCCAAGACCATGGAACCCTGAACTCAAATTGTATCCCAGTGGACTGTTGTTTGCAAGCGAAATCCAGCCCCCCCCCCCGGGAAAATTAGCCAGGGCTATATAAGCCACCTAAATTTTACAGACAACTTAGGAAACTTACAATTTATACCTAGACAACGTATATAATATCGCTAGCGACCTATATATAGTTCTAAATTAAGAAAAAGAGATACTATATATACTTAGTATAGTTAATTTAAGCCTATTCTATAAAGGTATATA
>MAVT02001006.1:0-17818 GCA_001702395.2 Diaporthe helianthi | reverse complement strand
ATGAAGGGACCGTACGCCTTCGGGTCGTCTACGGATTAAGAACAACACCACTCACGTTGTGCGTATCGAGAGATCTCAAGATTTTATTGAATTCTATATGTTCAGTTTTATGTCCTAGGCCCCAGGACACGTCTTGCTGGTCATCTTAACCACAAATGAACCTCGCTCGATGGTGTTGATGTAGATGAAACCAGACTTGAAGTACGCGTACGAGGACCAAGTGCCAGTGAAGGCAACAATCCCACCGCCCTCGGCCGTGTCATCCTCGGGGTAGATGTCAAAGAAGCCAGCCTCACATACCCCTGCACCAGTCGGGTCCGAAGGGATTGAGCTAACATCAAGCACACGGAGACCGGCACCATAGTTGGCTGTAGATGACTCAGTTAGTATTCTCATTTGTCCGGTCTCTGTACAAGGATTATGCGGCGTGTTCATCAGAAATAATTCAACTCACATTGGTAGTTGTATCCATCGACAATGTATTGGTTGTGGTCGATTGAGCGGGTTTTGCCCTGGTAGAAGCCCGTCAACTTTGGCGACTCGAGGTCGCGGATGTCGAAGATGTACGTGATGGGTAGCTTGCTGGTTCCCGGGCCCTCGGTTGCGTCGCGCTCGTCCAGCTCGTCGTCGAGCACCAGGAACTCTTGGTTCAGGATGTCGAGCACGGTGCCCTGGTGGATGTACTTTGCGCCGGTGTATGAGGTGCGAGAGATTAGCTTGGTGAAGTTGCCGATCTTGTGCGTGACATCGTAAATCGTGAGGGTATCTATAAGTCGTTTTATGTCAGTGAACCGAGATTCTTTTGGCACCGGAGTGCTGAGTGGAATGGGTGTAAGCCTTCATCATACCCTCGTTGTAGCCGTAGCAAATGTCTCTACCCTGGTAACGTGTGTCTGGCCCGCGGTAGACAAGGCACTGCGCATCATGGACGTAACCATCGCCAGCAGCACATCCGGATGTGGTGGGGTTAGTCGGATCCGTCATGTTGATAAAGATCAGGCCTCCACGGCAAGGCAGGTTGTCACGGTTGCGCACAGTCTCGTTCCCGCCGACAGACCCAGCAGCAATAGCGTAGCCCAGCTCCTCGTTCACGACGATGTTGTGCGTCCTCCCAACGGGCAATTGGTTGAAGTGACCCGTGAGATCATCTTGTGTAAAGACAGTTGGGCTGGCAGGGTCCAGGTCGAGAAGCTTCTTCATGTCGAAGATCTGGACGCCGTGCTTGATGGCCTCGGAGCCGATGATGACCAGATCACCGAGCGTCCTGATCTCTCGCCACCTGGAGCCGATGGAGTCATACTGGGGAAGTCTGCCGAGGTAGACCAGCTTGCCCTCCGAGGTGATCTCTGCGAAGGCTGTTCCGTCGTATTGCCCGATGGCTACGAATTCTCGGCGGTCCTCGGCGGTCCATCCCCACGAGGAAGACCCGAAGCCTTGCGTGCTCCCGAGATCAGCGTGGGAAAGAAAGTGGTGCAGGTCAATCTTTATACTGTTAGAAGACTATCGTTGGCCCAACAAATTCCAGCAACCATTTTTACAGCACTTACATTATTGCATTGGAAAGTGTTGTTTGCATCTCCTGGGATGGCCGTCGCAAGACCGTCGACGCAGGGTGTGTAGCTCAGCTCCGGGTACTGGGCACTATCCAGCAAGCCCGCTGCGAGCTCAGAGTTCCATTGTGCCTGGAAACTGTCAGCTAGCCCTGTATTGAGACAAATCGGGCACCAGTCTCACGTTTTTCGCTGCCATACTCTGGGCGTGGACCTTGCCGGATAGGTACTCCTTAGAAGACGCAACGTGGGTCATGTCGATTTCTGCTGCAGCCACCATGTGCAAGGATGCCACGGCAACGAGAGCCGCGGCATATGACTTTTTTGAAACCATCTTGACAAGCAACCTTGAATTCGTCTCTTGTGTCGAGTTGAGTTGGGCCGAGCGAGTTGCTCCAGCCGGTATTACGGGAAATTCCCGCATTTATAACGAGGCCAGGACTTTAGGAGCTTGCCACTCAGGCATCTCCTCATCGCCATCAATGTGCACACCCGAACCGACCTGCCGGATAGTATCTCTGGGCATCTGCATGAGTACACCTCCGCAGGGGAAACAAACATTTTCAGCCGTCAACTATCATATCGCGGTGGGGATGACCCACAGCAAGTTGTAGGTCACTTTTCTAACAATATCTATGGCGAAGAAACATGCAAATGTCAGCTGACCTTTTAGGAATGGCTTCTACTAACTAGGTACCTTGTCTATAAGGTGTACTCCTAATCAAGTCAAGTACCCTGTTTTGGTGGGCTCGGTAGGCTATGACTTGAGAAAATAACGGTTGTTACCCCTGTGGAGGTACAGTGAAGACTAGTGGCTATAAATTTCTGCCGTAATACCTGGCAATTTGACAAAGCCGAGCTATCGGTATATCCACCGTTGTCTTGGACAAGGCTGGATGAGGAAGGAAACAAGACTCTAAGCGTCAGCTTGCGATCGGCAGTCAGGTGTTGGCAACTTGGCACCCGCTCACGTTCATCCCGACTATAGGCTAGAAAGTCACGATAACAAACCAGAACTCCATGGCGTCATGGTGGGGTGGCACTTGGCACTGCGTATCAACTATGTAGGTAGTGTACAATGCTACAATACAACACTCTAGCTGCCTCGGCATACCGAGCAGACGGGATCGGATGACTCGCAGCCGTCGTTATCCGCCAGTCCGGGCTAAAGTCGTATTTTGCTTAAAATGATAACCGGCCTTGAAAAACGCTTTCCCGAATAGTACGCGGGGAGTTGGAGTTGAGCTTTCTGGGATTTCATAATTCAGACTGCATGCAAGGCTCGCGCATCTGGCAGCTTGCATGGCCGATCAAAAACACCTTGCTCCATTTTTATCTTAACATCGTGCTATATGCATTGATCCTTCCAATTCACTGTAGCCTTGACATGAGCCTCTTGTGAATTCTGCAACTTCACAGTTGTGATAGTTGTAGTGCTGATGGACGTTATGTGGAGAGTATAGGCATTGTCTTTGAGAGACACCCGAAATTTATGCCGAGAATTACTTTCGTCAAATTGACTTTAATATTCCATTCCACAGGTCAAGCTCCCACGCCAGAGTTTAGTTCATATGTGACGGAGAAATAAAGAGATACATCAAATGACATTCCATCATATCTAAGTACAGGGTGCACATGTGCATTAATCTCAGTCAAAAGAGTGTTCATAATGGCTTGGCGTGCTTTCAATGGTGCCATACTTGTTCTGGTAGTGCTATAGGCTGCCCCTTCACACAGCAGTAAAAGTTTGAACATTTGAGATTTACAACTACCTTAAATAAACATCTCCCATGTCAGAACGGAGAGGTGCAAAGGTTTCAGTGTAACTCCTTGACAGATTTTAGCCGTTTGGGGTCACCAAGGCCTAGCAACGTTCCAGCCATGCTGAAATAGCATGAAGAAACTGCAAGATCATATTGTGTTTAATTTTGAATTGCATCCTATCAGAATTAACTTCACGGCAGGTCTAGTAGGTAGCATGTGCAGGGTGCTGAGCGAGTCCCTCAATAATCCCTCCCTCCAAAGTGGGTTTTCTAACAGAATTATACCCTAATGCTTCGGACATGCGGTGGCCGCACCAAGGAAAATGATAAAAGATGCAAAAGCATCCTGGCGGAGCTTGCCTCCAGGAAGTGACTGATTTGTTCAGCAGTACATATGTAGTAAGACATTTGACCGTCATTGATGCTAATCTCGTCAACCGGTTGGAGACGCGTGGACATTCAAGCCGCACTCGTACTACATTGGTAATTACGCCCCCACATCAGACCACACTGAGAAAATATCATCAAGCTTGCATGTTCGAGTCCTGTGGGGGCCGCTCGTTTTCATCCGAGAGTTCTCGTAAGAGTGGGTGGTGATGCAGTGCGCCCACACAAGACGTAGTAAGGATCAGTGCTTCCGGAGACGAAAAGGTGTGTGAAGATATTTGACTATGCTTGTAGAAATCCTTCCTGAATTTTCGAGACGCAAGCATGACCATCGCTAATCTATCGACATCTGGAATTCAGCTCGGCTCGACAGCTCTAGAGTGCCCCGTCCTAAAGTGCTGCGCTTCAGGTACCCTATGGTTGGGACTAGGCCAAAGCTGCCCAGCCAGGTCATCGTACCCATACTGAGTGGTCCTTTATATTAAAGCTTTGATGTGCCGTGCGGCAGCGCCCGAAGTGATGCTGGTTCGTGTGGGGGCAAAATAAGGCGAGATGAGTTAGGCCTGCAGATCTCGTATACTCCGCTGCAGATCATGGCACCTGGGGATTATTTCCGAGTCTTCCGTGCTGACTTTGGTCCCCTTTTCAGCAAATGCATGCAGTGCAAATGTGATGGGTTAATTAATGGCAGGGGTTGAGCAGCTAAGGTACTGTGCTGTGGTGCTGTGGTAGTCATCCGGCCATGTGCCGAATTTGCATTACGCGTCTCGTTCAGATGGTAGGGGGTTTAAGCGTGCCGCATAAATGAAGGAAATCATTGAAAATAAATAAAAGAGGAGACCTTTCCGCCATCCGTGCCGTTCCGCCCAATGGGTCCAATGGGGTCCAACCGCTTGTTCGGCACAATAGCCCGGACCACCGCAATGGTACAGTACAGCAAAGTGCCGGCTTCAAGATCGTACCAGCACATCCTGCAGATATTCTGTCCGTATGATCTCCGAATCTGCGAGCCGCTGGATCCTCTACATGGATTATGACCTGGGAAAACCCATGGGCGAGGGGCCACAGCGCGGTGGCGCCCCAGCCGTCCAAACAAGCTTTGCTAAGCTTTCCACTAAAAAAGCCTTTTACGAGCTTTCCATGCCAGGCTCCCCCCTGCTTGCACGACTTGTTCAACTCTCGAGTCGTACTGCAGGAGATAATCTCGGCCCACGGTGCGTGTATTGGTTATTTACCCACCTTCAAGATCAATGTCTCCTAATCCGTACTTATTAGTATATGATGGGCAATATATGTGGGTGAGTTCTTCCACCATGCATGTGGTCGATCGACATGTGTGCCGTTCCACTCACTCTCTCGTTCTGAATCCTTGCCCCTTCATTCTTCTCCGACCGACTTTCATTCGTTTTGAAGTTTCGTCACCGGCTGGAGGTAGATCATCTTGATCATGAAGCTCTTCCAAGCCTGCCCGTCGCTTGTGCTTTCACTTTTGTCTGTTCTGTCTGGAGCGTCTGCGCAGAGTACTACATCCAACGCGGCAAACACCAGTTCGACCTTCTCAACCTTCTCAACCTTCTCAACCTTCAGTGGCAATGTTGCCTCGACCATTCTTGTCATTGCGATAGATAGCACATCGGCGACTGTTGCCGCGCAGGGATTGAATGGCTACGGAATCCCACACCAAAACCTCATAATACCACAGACGGGTGCTGCCCTCCCAGCGCTGACCTCCTCATCAGGTGGCAACTATGGCGGTATCATCGTTGTATCCGGCGTCGTCTATGAGTACAGTGCCACCAACTACTCGAGTGCTCTCACTCAAGACCAGTGGAATGCCTTGTACGAATACCAGATAACGTATGGAGTCCGCATGGTACAATATGGCATCTTCCCAACTCTTGACGCGGGAGTCGTCGCCTCGGACGGCTGCTGCAACACCGGCGTCACGCAGTCCATCTACTTGACCGACACGAGTGCATTCTCGCAGGCTGGCTTGAAGGCGAACGCGGAACTCGACACATCGGGCCTGTATCACTACCCGTCTACCATCTCCAACACCACGACCACGACTGCTATTGCCGAATTCGGGGCTGCAAGCGACGGCAGCTCGGCCAACGGCACTGCCGCCGTCATCAACAACTTTGAGAACGGCCGCCAGCAGATGGTCTTCTTCATTGACTTTTCCCAAAATTGGTCGGCCACCTCGTCAGTCCTCCAGCATGCCTACATCACCTGGCTCACGAGGGGCTTGTACGCGGGCTACCGCCGTGTCCACCTGAACACCCAGATCGATGACATGTTCCTCGAGACTGACCTGTATCTGCCCAACGGCACGACATACCGTGTGACACCGGATGACCTGACCGGAATCGTCAACTGGTTGCCCTCTATCCGCGCCAAGATGCCAGCGGGCAGCAACTGGACCGTCGAGATTGGATTCAACGGCAACGGCAACATCGAGCAGGCCGAGGCCACCGACATTGGATACGACATCTGTTCGCCCGACGCGATCGAGTACGGCGAACAGATCGACACCGCACTGGAGTTCAGGAAGCCCCTTGGATCGGGCACAGATATCTGGCCGGCGACGCCAACGACGTACAACTACTCCACCGAGTGTCTGAACCTCGACCCGCTAAAGACATGGTTCGACTCGAATGTCCAACATTTCAGCACCATCAGCCACACCTTCACGCACGAGGACCAGGACAACGCCACGTACGCCGACATCATCAAGGAGATCGAGTGGAACCAAAGGTGGCTCGCCCAGTCCGGCATCGGCGCGGACAACCTGTTCACCCCCAACGGCCTCATCCCGCCGGCCATTACGGGGCTGCACAACGGCGACGCGCTGCGGGCGTGGCACGACGCGGGGCTGGTCCAGTGCGTCGGGGACAACAGCAGACCCGTGCTCCGGAACCAGCAGAACGACATGTGGCCCTACTTCACGCAGGAGGAGGCCGATGGGTTCGCCGGCATCCAGGTCAACGGCCGGTGGCCCACGAGGATCTACTTCAACTGCGACAGCAGCCAGTGCACGACCCAGGAGTGGATTGATACCTCGGCCGGCGTCGGCACGTTCAACGACCTCCTGGCTGCGGAGAAGGCCGACTCTATCCGGTACCTCGCCGGGCTTTATCATGATGCTTTCATGTTCCATCAGGCTAACCTGCGGACGACTGGGGATCTTGGCACGACCACCATTAATGGCGTTGATTATACCATTGGTATTTTCCAAGCCTGGGTGGAGACTGTTGTGCAGGAATTTGTGCGCATTTTTGACTGGCCCCTGATCTCGCTCAAGCAAGTCGATGTAAGTATCACCCTCACTCTTCCCGTAATAATGGACCCATCGAATCTAATCTAATTTCTTCCAAACACAGTTCTCTGCCTGGTTCGCCAACCGCATGATACGTGACGCCTGCTCCTACGGGCTCACCTACGCCGTCACGTCCGGCAGCATCACCGGCGTCACAGTCACGGCCAATGGAAACACCTGCGGCACATCTATCCCCGTCACGGTCCCTGGCACCGTGACCGACACTCAGGGGTTCACGACCGAGCAGATTGGATCAGATCCGTTGACGATCTGGGTACAAATGTCCGGGTCACCGGTGACGTTCACCCTCTCGCAGCCTATTGCTCTGTGAGTAGGAGAGCAGACGGAGGCAAAGGAAGAATCTGCATATCCGTAGCTCTTAGTATTAATAATATTGGTTCTGTCAATCTCTTGGCCAAGTATCTGTGAAGAGACACCATTGGTCGAGTTGAGGCCTTTTCTCGGCGAAGATCAACATCCCCATCATAGGGCAGTCTGCCCAGGCCGTGAAAACGACTCGTGCTTAGCCTTGCCCATACCGAGCCTCAGCGTCATCCATAGCGGCGACGGCCTGTGAAGCCATTTGCTTTTCTTCAGGGCTGATATCCCTCCCCTCCAAACTTCGGAGCTGTTCCCTCCAGAAATTCCACCGCTCAAACGAAATAACCTTGTCTCCCATGAAAAGACCACTCTTCAAATGCATCTGGTTGCTCTCGGTGGCTCTACTCTCACGAATGACGGTGAATACAGCCAGTGCACCATGTACGAGCCACTGAGTCGCTGCTGCGAGGCGAGATTCTCGGAGGTCCTTGGTGGTAGCCTCTTCGGCTTCCAGGGCGTACCTCATGGTCCAGAATGGGTAATTGTACCTGTCGATCAAGCCTTCTCCAAACAGGCGAGCGACGAATGAGTTGAGGTTCACCCACTGTTGGAAGGGCTCAAAGGTATCCTCCATTTCGGTGGGTTCTATACCACACGAGCATGCTAGTTAGTGTGCCCAGTGCTCCTTGGAATAATGCAAAACGTACCATTCCAAACATCGTCAAGGACATTATCAAGTGAGCTGAAACATTGCCAGATGGATATTATGTCACCAGACTAAAAAGAAGAAAAATATTAAAAGAATGCCCATAGGGGAGGAGGAGGGGGGTGTGTGCTACCGTTGCCTCGTCCAACTGCGAAGCCAGCTCATCCAAAGCAGCCATCAGCTTCACCAACCGGTCCTGGGATGGGTGGTCGCACGGGATCTGCTGCGCGATGGAGACAAGCGTCTCCCAGAACTCGAGCTGGAAGCTCACGGGGTCCTCGGCTCGCTCTCCGTCTTGGAGCACTCGCTGCCCTGGGGTCAGGCTGTCCAGCTGCTGGGCAATCTGCGCCGGGGAGATGGGGCTGTCTGGTTGAACATAGTCGCTGATGAGGTCAAACGCCTGCATCGCAACAAACCAGGGCTCGGGGTCCTTCAGGGTGAGCTGGAGTTGTGCGGCCATGATGAACTTGGTGGTAAATGAGAGAGCTCTTCTGGGGGATGGATGTCTTTGTTTGAGAGTGGTGTGCTCTGGAAGTGTTGAGATGGGTTTGTGGGTAGGTTTGGTGAAGCGTTTTCGTGAGCGAACCAAGACGGGCAGCGTAGGTTACCGGTAGCAAGTTCAATGTTGCACAGGTGTTGGAGTAAAAGCCCTTGAAAGATGTGATTCACTTGTGAACAGTACCTCATACCTAACCCTGGCACGCCCAGGGTGATGTCACAGCGAATCAGCCACTTGAGCAGGTGACGGAGTGAATGCTGTGTATCACCTGCCAGTCGGTTCACTTTTTAAGAGGGTTTCTAGGCTGTGAACCTGACTCTCTCCATTTTCATGGAATAGAAACAGCAGGCACTTTTCATTGGCTTACATCCTTAAGTATTTTGACATGTCTTAACTACCTAGGTAACTGAGAAGAAAATTCACCGTCAACACCAAAGTCACCGGCATGGACTTGGACTGAAGTTACCTAGGTATATGACCACGTTTTATTCATTTCTATCGAAAATACCACATTCAACGTTCGCAGCCCTCGTCCACAGAAAAATTGACGTGATTGACATGAAGACTGACAGACATGAAATCGAGCAGTGAATTTGACATCTGCTAGGTTCCCAATACCAAGTCACAGTGGTGCTAGGCGTCGCCTCCGCTCCCAATCCACATGGTGCATATAATTCACTTGGTTCATCAGATTCACTTTCTGCGGCCAGTTAAGCCGTGGAATTTAAAAAGCCATGGATCTCATGCAACATTGGATTTTGCCTCCATCCAACTCTAAACTCAACAACGACAAACTCAAACAACCGTCCTGCTCTGAACACAAGTTCGGTACCAGTCAACTAGCACAAAGCACCTGAGTGCTCACCCAACACACAGAATGGCGAAGAAAACCCAAGTCAAGAAGAACGATGATGTACTTCTACCACAGGGCTGAGACAGAGTCTCAACCTCGCCTACTACTTAAGAAACAAAATCCTCTAACCTCCTCATAGACGCTGTACTCCAAGAACCAGTGCCTCCCAGACAAAGACAACAAGATCTCGGAATCGCGAGTGCGCTCCCAGCTCACTCGGGCCCCAGAACCCAACGACAGGAGGAAGTCGGGCTACCCACACCCCTACATGAACCTGAACGGCGTGATACTCCGCCGCGAGAGCACCGACAGCACCAGCTACTACGAGTACCCCGTCACGCAGAAGGGCGCCGACTACGATTTCGATTGCAAGCCCAAGCAGAACCCAGGGGCATACCGGGGAATCGTCAACCAGAACAAGGACTACAGGGGGACTCTCTGTCATAATGGAGAGGTGAGGAAGGGGGTGAACTACCCTAATTCCGGGGACTTTCATCTCTGCAAGAAAGACAAGTAGTTCCCTCACCACAGCTACATACTCCTCACTTTCAGCATTTTTCTGTAGAGGAACAGTAAGACGAATGCTGGTGCATAAAGCCACGTAGAAATATGGTTAAGGTTACGTAGCTACCTAGGTATATGAATGACCTACATATGTAGTTTGGCTTGGTACCAACGCGCAATGGAGATGTTGCAACCCGTATCAAAGGCCCTCAACTGCATGCAGCTTTCAGCGTTGCTAGTGTTCCTTCCGGGAAACAGAGTCTGGCAAAATGTATTTCTGAGACTTCGAGCGGGTCAAGTAGTCTTTCAAAAGCTCCTATCCCTTCAAAGTCTCCACCGTTTGTGTTCAACGTGCTGTCAAAAGTGTTCTAACCGGCAACGATGAACCGGACGTCTAGTTTGCGAACTATGCAAGCACCATTCATGAATTGTGGGACTACAGTCTGTCTCGGGGGGATATGTAATGCAGAATACAGTATCTGAGGATATATTGCTCGTGGGGACTGACCCTGAATTTAGGCAGCCATTATTATAATTACTACACCCACCCGTCTTTACCTAGACACCAGTCATCAATTGTGTGCCAGCCTAACACCCCTCCCACCGTGGCTTACACTGCAGGCCACCATCGTCCGGCATGCTTGAGCTGCAGGTGAGCTGCCATCTAAAAGCTGCCCTGGCCAGCATTTAGCTCGCACGACTACGTTGACATATCGAAAGGACGCTTCTTCTGAAGGGTTTAATAAACAAACTAGGTAGGTGGCCTCGGTCTACACAGCGTCCAGTGCTCCCTCAAATCACGCTTACAACCTACCTGGCATCATTAATCGACCAGAATCATCATGATGGCTACAGAGAACCCCTCAGCCGTCGAGGCCCGGATCCTGAACAGCCCAATCCCGCCGTTAGCCACCGCAAGGATAATCGACTACAGCAAGACAAACCTAGGCCAATACGAAAACCTCTTCGCCATGGTCATCAAAGACATTTTCATTCCCGAAGAATGTGCAGCCCTCCTCTCAGTCGTGCAGCCCTCCCCCGCCAAGTCCTGGCCGCCTGCCACGGTTCCAGCATACAACGGCACCCAATTCGTGGACCTGGTGTCCCGGGACTGCGGCCGGATCATGTACGAGTCCCAACCGCTGGCTGCGGCGGCTGGCAGTATTTCAGCCCGCACTGTGATCGGAACTACGTCAGCAAGGATGGGTTAGAGAAGGGCTTCCTGACGGTACATGTGTATCTTAATGGTGGCGGGCTGGCCTAGGGTGACCAGGAGGTCGTGGGAGGGGCTACGAGGTTCGGAATTGACTTTGAGAATCCAAGGGAAGACAAGGTTGACATGGATTCGAAACAAGGAAGTGTGTTGGTATTTCAGCAGAGGGATATTTATCATGAGGGTGCAGAGCAGAAGTACGGAAGGGAACCAAGTACACCCTTAGGACAGATGCCAATATGTATACCGGAAGGTGTAATATGGAATCTGGACAACCAAAAGGCGGCCAAAAGTTCAGAGAAAATTCCCAGAAAAGTGATTTCCTGAGGATATGCTTCGTTCCCAAGCCCGCCCTCTTCTCGGAACTGCAACTGTATGTGGGACCGAGAACACACACATCCTCCCATAGCCGCCGACCGTTAGTCTCGCAGACCGACCCAGGTGGACATCTCTTAGGCGCCGTCACACTGGGCAGCATTCAGTACTACAGTACTCCTCCTGGCCAAAATCATAACTGTTCCCAAACCCCCTGCCCAAATACGACCCCAAAACCTCCCCACTCCCCACCCAGTGCACCGGAACCTCCAACCGCGACTCCACCCCTGCCAACTCCCCCTTCACGCCCTCCCCAAGCAGCATCCTCAATCCGGTTCCGATACCACGGCGCAAAGTGGATCATAGCAAGCCCAATTAGGCATCCCGGCATGCCACAACCTCAGGTCCCGCAGCACGATACTCCCCTTTCGAACAACAGGCTGTGAAGGCACGGGCTGGCCCCTCACCTCCCCTCCCCTCCCGCCCGCTGGCCCTCTCTCCCTGTGCCCGCCCTCCTGCGCCGAGACGTCCGCGGTGTGTGTGTGTGTGCCGAGCCAGACCTCGGTGGATCCGTTCTCGGGCGTCATGGTCACGAGGGGGATGTTGATGACGAGGCCCGAAGGGGTGGCACGGGTAGTCAAAGTCGGCGTCGGAGTGGACCGGTTGTCGCTGGGGTGGTGCAGCGCTGGCACCGGAGCCGGGGGTTGCCGGGGCCGGCACCGGCATGGCGGGATTGGCGGAGCAGAAGGTCTCGTTTGGGGGCGTGGGCCGAGAACTGTGGATGTTAACTTGGGTTGCGATGGGGTTTGATATTTGCCCTAGTCAGCCTTGGTAATACTACACTCATCAAGCCGGAAAGGGAAAGAAACAGACTTTTGAAGATGGGGTTGTGAAAGTTCCTCGCTACGGGCGGAGGGTCCTGCTGTAAGTTGCCGTGGTTGTAGTGTACACTAGTTGAAGGGGCCCTTGTCTCCGAGGGACTGCAGATGTCAGGCATCCTTGACCATCTTGTCGTTCAGACCATCCAGATCCTGGTGGGGAACGACATCTTCAACGACTAATGCACAAGTCCATCGGTGTGCAGATGCCCGCACCGCGAGCTCGAGGTTGCGCGACGCAAGCTGTTTGTTGTGCAGCTCGGCTTCTGAGGAGCGGATGATGGAGGGGTGTGATGGGCTGCGCTTGGCGTGTAAGTGAGGCCAGGCCCCTTTGCAAGTTCGATCTTCTCAAGAATACACTACATTCATAACGCTTGCCGGTGAGTTCGGCGTCTTGGACGAGACACCGGGTCATGCCGTTGGTCCCCCCACCCCCCACGCCGGCGTAGTGTACTGTAGTAGGGGGTTCCTCAAGTCGAGAGCGCTCAGCGAACCCACCGGTAGCGAGAAGTTGCGTGAGGTATCCGCAATCCCCACTTGGCGGCAGTCGGGTTCGCTCGCCAGAGTCGCCACACTCCCTCGCCAAATCTGAGCCCGGGATTTGTTTCCCTTCTGAGCCTGTCATCCCCACTGTTTGTCGAAGCGTCCCCAGATTCCCCCCCAGCCGGATTACGTACTGTGGTACTAGCCGTGATTCGTTACCGATCGTAGAAGCTGCCTGCGGGTGACGGGTAATTCCAGCAACTGCAGGTCTATACTGTAACGTTGAATACGCCGTTCGACCTGCCAGTTTACTAATGGCTCAAGTGCTTAAACGCCAGAATATGGTTACGGAATTCACCGCTTATGAGACTCACTCCTGAGTCTACTTTAGGTTGAATCCTTGTTACTAGCGCGATGAAATGATCAGGGGTAAAACATATTAACTGGGGCTCCCTGGGGAACAACGGGAATAAGACTTCAGCTGACATGTCAAGAACGTGCGAACGTACTTCACCCCTGCCCATCACTTCTACATAAGCACTTGCAGAATGCGATCTGCATAACTTTATTCAGGGCTAGAGGCCCATCTGCCGAGGAGGATTGATGCACAAGCGTCTAGCCGCAGCTGTCACATACCTAGTTCATCCGAGATTTTCATTTTCCACATGTCCCTGATCCCCGCCATGCTGTTTCGCGGTGTTTTTAGTTCGCGTAGGATTCTTGGGTGTTGCGTTTGCTCGGACTACGGAGCGGTGGGTGGATGCTGGCGGCCTAATTTCAGCCCCCGTCATTCAAGCTCGGCAAACCTTGGACATGGCATGACATTCCCGGGGCATCCTCGTGGGGCAAGGATGGCGAAACTCAAAGACCCCGGCCTTTTACGACAGAAGGATCTGGAACAAGATTGCAGGTTGGATGACAAACAAGTGCGGAATATCCCATGACAGTTGGAAAAGGCATTATCCTGGGAAGGCTTACTCCGTGGCCTTTCCCATGAACCATGCAATGGTGGCCAGACCAGCAATGAGGGGCAGTTAACCAGGGTATTGAGAAGGTTGTGGTCGGTGTCGTGCTAGCTTCTGAAGAGTCATTCGATCAAGGTCAGTCGGGATATGGCATCGTCAGAACAAGCACTTCAAGGTTGAGCCCGTAAAGAGACTCGGACGTCCTCCGAAAGTTGTTCCGAGATCCCGGAGGGGTGTCAACTGGTTGAGACCAAGGCCATGCATGGTATTCTAGATATTATCGTGGGGCATCTGTCAAACTGCAGGTGGGTAGGAAAAGTAGGAACCTCCAAGTTCCCTGTTTGTTTCAACGTCTTCTACTGTACACTATACCAACAGAGTGGGCACATTGTTTTGTTCGGTATTGGGTATCCACATTAGGCCTCGGGAAAACCTCCGATACTTAGTCCGTGGCGCCTTGATGCTTGATGTTGACCATTTTGTGCAAGTGTGACAGTTGCTAGTGTGAAATACACAGTACCTAGGAACGCGCGCGCGCGCGGAGAATCCAGGGTAATACCACAGTATGTGAAAAGAACTAAAAAAAAACTTGGAAGTCAGGGGCGAGAATGGGGTACGGCCCGGCCCAGACGTCTATCAAACCAAGTTTAAGGGGATCGACAAACGCCAGCGCTGATGGATTTTACGTTTTTCATGCTAACAAAGTGGCACCAAAAGCCACCTGCAAGCCTGCACCTTTTGTACTGAGTTGGCATTTCTCCATCTTGGACATCTGGATCCGCTTTTGGCAGGGGAAAGACGTTTGCACAACTTTTAATTTATGAACGTACGTGGATCAGGTGTCCAGCTAAACCTCGCGAGGCAGTCGAAAGAGCAACGACAAGGGAAAGCCAAAAGCCGTTTCAACGCCAAGGCTTCAGGCAGTAACCATCTCCGCCCAAAACTTGAGTGAGGCCGCACAAGAAGAAACAAGATCAAACTTGGCAGGCTCGGGACTTACCGTGCTTAGTGTACGGGATAGCATGATCGCCCCACCCACTGCAGCTAATCCACAGAGCGAACTGAAGGCCAGGACTGTTGTCCTCGACGACGCTACCTAGCGAGTGTTGAATTATTATCCGGCAGGGGAGGCTTGGGAAGACTCGGATACAATCAACAAGCTGAGCTTCACGGCAATACAATATATAAAGTCCCTTGAGATCCTGCAAAGAAGACAAGATCTTAGTTATCCCTCATAGCTTTGGTTGTCTTGCAAATTAAACACAACTAACTACCTGGTCACCGTTCCAAGGTTCTTCTACTCCTCAATTTCAAACACCATGGTCCAGTTTGCCGCCCTTACTGTCTTGGTGGCCGGAGTATCAGGCTTCGTCCACCCCGGCCTTCTTCACACCAAGGAAGACTTCGCCAGGGTCAAGTCGTTCGTCGACGCGAAGAAGGAGCCATGGCTCACATCCTGGAACCTCCTGACCAAGAACCCCCACGCCGCTGCCACATGGAAGAACAGAGCAACTGAGACAGTCTACCGCGGCTCCGACGGCGTACACTCTCAGAACTACCCGCAGCTGTACAACGACGCCCACGCTGCGTACCAGCTCGCCCTGCGCTGGAAGATCGGCGGGGACAAGTCGTTTGCGGACGCATCGATCCGGATCCTCGATGCCTGGTCGTCGACCATGAAGGCCATTGGTGGCAACAGCGATGGCTTCCTTGCCGCGGGTCTCTATGGCTATCAGCTGGCCAACGCGGGCGAGATCATGCGTGACTACACCGGGTGGCCGGCCGCGAACCGTACGCGCCTTGGTACTCTCCTCCAGGATGTTTTCTACAAAGATAGTGAGCGATTCCTGAGGACTCACAACGATGCGTCGCGGTTCCACTACGTGAGTTTTATTTATCACCACCCCAAATGTTCATTATTATGTTGGTAATCAATAAATGCTGACACCGAAACGTACTATTAGTGGGCGAACTGGGATCTCTGCAACATCGCAGCCATCCAAGCCATCGGCGTCTTCACCGACAACCAGACCATGTTTGACTACGCCACCAACTACTTCATCGCCGGAGACGGGATGGGCGCCATGCCAAACTTCATCACCGCCAACCACACCGAAGCGGGATCAGGCAAGATCCTGGCCCAGAGCCAAGAGGCCGGACGGGACCAGGGACACGCGACGCTCGACCTTGCTCTCCTGGGAATAATCCTCCAGCAAGGATACAACCAAGGAAAGGACCTCTTCGCGCTCATGTCCAACAGCGGCCTAGCAGCGTGAGTAACCCCTCCAGCTCTGCGTCTCACTTGTTCCCCCAAGACCCAGCACCATCTCACCATCTCACCACAACCCTCCCCGCCACCCCCGATCTTGATGCCCATCAGCCAGACTAACGATAGCGACCCAAAATCAGATCCGAGTTCATCGCAAAGTACAACGTAGGCCAGGACGTCCCCTGGACCACATACGTCAACCCCAGACAGGGCACCTTCCCGGGCATCTCCCCGGCGTCCCGCGGCAACGTCCGCCCCGGGTTCGAGCTCCTGTACGCGCACTACAACGACGTCAAGGGCCTCAACGCGTCCTGGACCAAGGCGTACGTCGACTACTCCAACGCCAACAACGCCGCCAACAACGGCGTCGAGGGTGGTGGTGGTAACTACGAGAGCACCAGTGGCGGGTATGATTACCTTGGCTTTGGAACGCTCATGTATCGCCAGAAGGCTTAGATGTTGTCGTCTTTGGATGCTTTTGTGCAAAGGGGGAGAAAAAAAAAGGAGGGGGGCATGAGGTGTTTGTGTGTGTTGCTGTCAATCGCTTTCCACTGTAAATAAGTTGGAGAATGGTGCTCTTAGACTACCTACCTACTTGGGTAGTTCCAATGTCCATACGCATATTTCATGCACCAAATTTGAACCGACCACGTCTACCTTGATGGCCAGCTGGCTACCCTATGCCCCGACCAGTTGACACATGCGCTCTGCCCTGTCGAACATTTGCAATCTCCAATCGAGACTGTGCAGGGGAGAAGATAGGGTAGGAAGCAGGCCGAGCGACGACGACAACCTCAAGGAGAAGAGGAAGTTGGCAAGCTCGGCGGAGTCGAAGCTGGGAAACAAACCAGCGGAGACAACTTGAAGATTCTGTCAGACCGGTCGATGGCAGACAGTTGTTTGTTGAAGTACTAGAACATGGTTCACACAACGGTGCCTTGCATGCTCCTTCTAAGTTCTACGTGCCCAGGTGTGGATCCCGGGTCAACGGTCTCAAATTAATGTCATCTATGCTGTCACCATAACACCGAAATATCTTCTAAAAACAATTGCATGGAAGCAAAACAAAGCCCATGCATATTTTCTAGACCTAGTATGATGTCTGGTGGACATCTGGAGGTTTCCGACTTGAGGTCCATCTCTAGGAGGTGGTTGCCATATGAGGTCAACACATAGGCTGCTTCCTCAACCCATCTGTGGAACCCGGTCTGATCTGAAGTCAACTACTGCCCTGACATCGGCAACAAATCGAGACATCACTTGAAAGTCTCTTCCGAGATCCTTCAATACCGGCTTAGTAGTGCCTTATTGTACCGTGATGTTATAGCTTATTTAAAATAAACTATTAATACACTATACAAATTCCTAAGCTATATACATAGTTTTAAAAAAAGTATATACACTATTACTATGCATACTTAGTGTATATTTATTAACTACTCATTATATATAAACGTTCAATATATATAAACGTCTAAGATAAGTATATATACCTATTTTAAAGTATATATACCTATCCTAAGGTATAGGTACTTTTTAAACATATATATACCTTAGGATAGGTATATATATAGTTACTAAGACTATAAGAGTTAGGTTCCTTTTAAATATATATATACTATATAAAGTATATACCTATAAGGTATATAGGCTATACTAGGTATACTAAGTTATATATCTACTATATATAGATACTTAAAGCCTCCTTTCCTCTCTTTTATAGGCTAATAGTTTAAATATAAGTACTATATATAGTATAGATATATATATCTATTTATATATATTATACTAAC
>MAVT02001005.1:0-17828 GCA_001702395.2 Diaporthe helianthi | reverse complement strand
CAAAATTTACGTGGTCCGAAGGTGGGGGTGGCCGAAGGTGGGTGGTCCACGGTACCCACATTCCGTGATCGCCCTGAGGGTTCATCCGAACTCAGGTACTCCGTACTAAATATACTCCCCGTCATCAAGGGTCTTTATTCCACTCGAGGACCCTTTACATGGGTGTCAAGTCTGTCGCCGTAGTATAGAAAATCATCACCATATCATATCCAGTGGCCCTATCAATCTGTGCTCCTTTTCATGCGCAGTTCGCTTCCAGCCAATAAGCCCGCGGCCGACTCATTCGTCCCGCCAATAGAGCCATAGAGCCGGAGCAGCAGTCCTGATTCGGAACCTCCCTCCTTCGCACATGCGCCTCTGCAATGCTTGGACCCCGCGGACATCATCCCCCCCTCCATTAATCTGTACTAACCATTGTTTCGCGTTTCTACGGTCGACGCCCGCCGTAAAAGGGGGCACGAAATATCACGCCAGGGCTCTCTTACGACCAAGCGCATATCTAACTTTCGGGGCGCGAGCTTCTTAGCTCTTGGCTTTTGCGGGGCAGCTGGGCGCAAACATGATCCGAGCTCGTCAACGATCGGTTCAGGTTTACCGAAAGCAGATCATGGTGGCATCATGTGTGGCAATGATACTACTAATAAGCATTTCCGGCGACGCGTGAGAGCTACACTGCCCTGAAACCAAGGCTTAGACGCGCAATTAAGTGGTCGCTTGGTCGCTAGACCAGTACTGCTCGAAATACTACCAATTGGCGCCAAAAGTGGGCGCCGTGTCTCTTCGGAAAAGACCCGTCGAGAGTTTCAGAATTCTTATCCCGACCCAAGAATGAAGCCATGCTTGCTTGGGAGGGCATTATTCCCGTCCATGTCATCGCACGTCCCGTGGTTAAGCACGTTGAAAGTGGGGTTCGATTCCATCTTCGCCTGGATCGAGATAATCTCATCTTGAACTACTAACCTAGGTACCGAGCCCAGAGTTGCTATTTACAGTCATGTGCTCGAGTCAACGATCTTGACAGGCCATCAGCCGCGGATTTACACACACACACATATATAGAGTCAGTCATCTACTCAGGCTCACTTGAACGATGATGGGAACATTGTACAGAGCATCATAGAGTCACTCATTTCTCTACACATTCGCTGGCTCGCAAGTAAATTGTTACTCCACTGGGGTCTTCTCCTACTTATTCTCATATCTATTCTCACATTTGTTCTCATACCAGCTTCAGTGTAGCTGAACACAAGGTCAGGCGCTCAACTCAAGCACAACCTGAGTACACGATCTGCAAACATGTCTTTTCTTGCTCCCCTTGCCGTGCTGGCTCTCGCCGGTTCGGCTGCCGCTGCTCCCAGCCTCAAGGCCGCCCGTCAGGCCGACGACACGGTCAACTCCACAGTCGTGAGCACCAATGTCACTCTTTCACCAATTCCTGCGTCTGGACTCCTGGGTTCTCTGGTCCCGAAATCAAATGTCACCCTAGACTACGGTCTCGTCAACAACACCGACCACGCTACCGTCAACATTTCCCTATCGACCAACTTCCCTACCATCCTTCTGGAGACCATCTCTAACCTCACTACCGTTGACTGCTCGCCGGACTCGGTGGCGTTGACGTTCGACAATGCCCAAGACCTTGATGATGCGTACACGCAGTGGTCATCCCACGACAAGCTACTGCTTATCACCAACCATTTGGGTGACTGTGATACCGAGTTTGAGCGTGGTTTCTTCGTGGCGGGCACTTTTGCCGCGGACACGGCCAGCCTCACACTCACTGCCACGGCTGAGAAGGCAGATATTAACAGCGTCAGCTGTAAGTTAGTCCCCAGAAGAAGAAAAAAGTGGTACCTACAGCAAACTAACACCCGCAACCAGCCTACATGAAGACCCAATTCCACGGCCTCCCAGCAGCCAGCACCGCCGACCCAACCAAGCGCGACATCATCGTCGACCCATCCAAGATGACCTACAGCACCAGCTGGCCCCTCGCCTCCCAGGTCCTGTACGAGTACGACCCCTACCTGACCGTGACGGCACAATCAGGCCAGCTCGACCTGTCAGTCGGGCTGAGCGGCTACCTCGAGTTCGACGTCGACAAGCTGAAGCTCGAGGCGCTGCACGTCGACTTCGAGACATCCATCAAGTCCGACCTCGTGCTGGAGCTGGCCGCCAAGGCCGCCTACAACACGAGCTTTACCTACTCGCCCGAGGGGCTCACGTACTCGATCGTCGACGTGCCGGGGATTATCAGCTTCGGGCCAGAGCTGCTCTTCAGCGTCGGCGCGCACCTGGGCGTCGCGGCCGCCGTGGACGTCGTGCTCGACCTCGGCGCCGAGGTCGCCAACGGCACGGCCCACATCGACTTTGTGGACCAGAATGCCACGACCGCCGCCGGCTGGGAGCCCACGTACCACGCCAACGCCACGCTGTCCGGGAAGGCCGAGGTCGCCGTCACGCCGTCTGTCGAGTTCACCGTGGGCGTCCAGTTTGAGCTGCTCGGCGGCGCGCTGGACCTCAGCGGTGGCCTGACTCCCAGGGCGAGCTTCCCTACCAAGGCGGCGGTTGGTGCTGTCCAGGAGGTTGACGCCGGCAGTGGGGTGAACGTCACGGTCTCACAGCCTGGTGGTGGTGGTGGTGGTGATGGGGCTGTGTGCGCGAATGGGGCGGCGGTTGAGAGCGAGTTTGACTTTAGCCTGACTGCTTTTGTGACGCAGTGGTATAACCAGGTTGTTTATGATGTACAGCTGCCCATCGTGGACCAATGCTACTCTTGGGCTTAGGGGGAATCACGTTTGATAGAGGGTAACAACGACATAGCATTAGTAACCCTGGAACCTGTCTTACTGTGTTTTGTTTGAATCCATTCTAAAGTTTTGATGACTCGGAGTGTGCACAGTATGATCAGTGATGAACAGAAGAACCACCAATGAGTGTCCACGAAGGTTATACAAGGGGCATCTTCCTTTGACTTTACATAAATGCAGATGTCCCAGATTTTTCCTTGTAATCAAATCATCTGTCCCAAACTTTTAATTGTTATGAGAAAATGCACAGAGAATGAGAGTATAACGTAACGATATGCATGTACCTAGGTATGTGGATATGTCTCACTTTAACGTTATTCATCTTGAGTGTCTCTAAAAATCTGAGTCATCTGCAGCGCAACTGCCAAACATGTGGATTAAAGTAATGACCTCAGGAGTAGGTCCTCCTAGATTTACTCGACAGTTGTTTTTGGGCCCACGAGGTTACATACGCAACCTCCAAGACAGTGTTTAATGTTTGATATTACAATTCTTCAGCACATGTTCCTAATGCTCACATTCAATCGAGTTGTATTGGTATCCTAACCATACCACCAATATACCCTTACGTTTGTAAGTTGGATGCTCTTGCTCAAAACACACAATCGGGGCGCAGAAGCTGCAAACGAGGGAGAAACATTGCAATTCCATCTGCTAGACCAGGAGCACTTAAGAATGGGGTACACATGTAGTTAGGCTTTATTCTTAGGCATTAGTAGGCGATGCAGAAACATGCTCTAACACTACTTCCACCGAAGCTTGCGTAAACCTGATCACATCCCACCAAACCCCATTTCCTTGAAGATTGGTTTCAAATAATTCCTGTCTGTTTTGTTGAGATTTGAAGACCGCCTTTCCAACCCCTCAAGGTTTTTGATGTGTACATCATAGTCAGAGAGGTGTTCGTGGCTCCTAAGCGCCTCTAGGAAAGTGCTGATAATCTTGCCGGTCGTCAAACTTGCTGAGTTCTGCCTCGGCAGAATTGCCCTTGCTTCGGCGAAGACCTGAGAGGCCTCTGCCATGTCAAACCTCTTGAAATTCTGTAGCTGGTATCAGTCCATATGCTTCAAGTGTTAACCTCGTAACAAAAGTCTGAAGTATAATGATCTTACCATTCTCGTAGTATATCCTCAAATTTGGCTTCGTGGGTCCTAGGTAGGTATAGACTGATGAAGTCCCTGGATGGGTTAGCCGTCCACATCTTCCAGCAGACATATTGCAATTCCCTTCAATTTATAGAGGTGAATCTGCTGGGTGGTCAAAGGTCCTAGCAAGAGCGGAAGCAGTCTGGTGCAAGAGTGTCCAAAGACTGCCATCTGAAACTTGAGCTCCCTTGAAGTGTTGATTCAAGTGAAAGACTACAACGTTTTGTCCGCATCACTTTGTAGTCTACAACAGAGCGTATTGGTTGTCTAAGAGACCAACAGTCTTCCAGCCCTTTTAGCAGCATTCTGCTTTTTATGAATGGAGCAGTCCATGAGCGTTTCAAGTTTCAGATATGGCGAAAGCTTTTGCAATTTGACATGTCACCAGCATGACAACGAAGACGCGTGAGATTGGTTGAAGAAAAGATCAATGTTCCACCCCACCTCCCATGCCCAGACGGCTTCTAAAATGCAGACCCGGGCGCTGTAGGCTTCCTATTCTGCAGATCTTCGTCGCTAAACTTGGGCGAGTACGAAATATTAACGCAGGTCTCTCGCATGATGCCGCTTTTGAGGCATTGCCCTTCCCCGCTATTCTCGGCCTCTTGCTCACGCCCAGGGAATATCTCCATAGAGTCCATGTTCGTCACTATCCGCCTCTGTGACGAGTCGTCCTCTCCGTCCTCTGGGAGCGCCGACTCGACTGTCGATTTGCCACGTCTCAGGCTCCTAGAAGTCTTTGCGGAGGGACTCTGAAGCTCAATTTCCGGGTCATACTTTCCATCGTCATCCGTCCGTCTTGAGGAAAGCCTCCTTGATGGTTTCGATCGGGGAGCGGACGGGGCTGCGGACGCGGTCGCGGAGTAGTTCGCGACGTTTCCTCGATACATGACATCTGGACGGTTGTCTTCGTAGTACTCGTAGTATCGGTTTGTCGATTCCCGACCGAAGAAGCCGGGGAAGTAGTGCACGATCAGCGGCTTGAGGAAAGGCCCGCAGGCTGATGCGATGGCCAGGTTCACCTCGATGCTTGAAGCGGTGCCACCCACACCATAAGTCGGATCTGGATCTGGCCCCCCGTAGAAGGCGTCGATGAGGTAGTACATGCGATATACACTGATAGCGGTGACGTTTGACAGGGTTAGCAGTGGTTATAGCCAGGCCAAGTGATCAGACAGATGGTCCCGGGAAATACTCACAATAAGCCCATCGACAAAAGGAAAATAACGGCCAACTTTTTCCTCATTTTCATTTTCAAATTCCAAGTTATCCAGACTGGAATAATCATAACCAAGATGTCTGTGAGAATAGCTGCCGCCGCTGTGCCGATAAAGAAGTCTCCGACATTGATGCACGTTCCGGGACTGTTGGGATAGAAGGTTTTCTCGATCGGTAGGCATTGCAGGAGGTCGATCAAAAAGATTGATACCATCATCAAAGTATTCAGGACTATGATGGCAAGAATAAAACGCCGCAACTTGTCGATGCTACCGCCGACACGCAGGAAGAAGAGAAGCATCCCGTTCTTGACAAGAGCCAGGATGGGATTGTACAAGAGTTGAGTTGCATAATTATATTTGGCGCCTAGGACGGGATCCATTTGGTCCAATGGAATGTCTTTTACATGGTAACCTAGGAAGTTCACCTTGATTCCTGCGAGTCATCAGCAATGGAGTTCTACACTTCAAAAAGATAAAAGATCAATGGGGCCTAGGTCTTACCCATTACTGTTGTATATGCCTGGGCAATGGCAAGAATCATGGGTAGGACGATGAGGCCATCGTCCCACCCCAGATTTCTGGTGATTAAGTAACGACTGTACAGGCGAAGCAAAACAAAGACGAACGCAACACATGGTGCCGCAATGGATATTCCTATCGCGAGTGGCTGGAGCCCGGTGTCAGCCATATCGGCGACCAGTGGCACGGGACAGGTAAGGATCCGCGGCTGGGTTATGTGAGTTGCCGCAGAACCGCAGTGCCATTGAAAAGAGAGACGTGGACAATTGATGTGTCCTCAGAAGCCCAGAGCTTCGAGAACAGGAGAAGGAAGAGAAAGATGGGAGTACGGATGGCTTTACTGCATATTGAATTGCACATGGGCAGCCAGCGCACGAGAGTTTGCCTTGCGCCAACCGATTTCATCCCAGGACGTGGAGACAGGGCTGGGTCGGAAACTAGCAGTCCCAAAAATACCTAGGTATGTGAGGCATCATCCACCTAGATCGCCCGGTTATCTAGAAAGCCTGTCCCCGGGCTGGGCCACGACTCATTCCCGCTTGTGCATATCTCAGGGGCCACAACCCAGGCCCGGCGCCACAACAGGACGTTTGATGTTGAATAGATTACACCTATTCCGCCTTCGCATGGGAAACAAACGTTGAATTCTCAAGTGGCGACTCAAGACCCACAAGACTGCGGTACACGGCTTGCTTTGGGTAAGCGTGCCGAAGCTAAAGTAGGTTAAGCTATGCTAGAGAAGTTAAATAACCTGCGCATATTCCTTGATCGCAGAAAATTGCCAGCAAGTACCACAGTAGTCTGGTATTCATTATAGGTCAAGTGGGGTGGGGGTCACGACTTTAGGATTCAACGCTGAACACCTTTGTGGAGGTGTACAGGCTAACACATACCTGCAACAATTCCGGCTGAAAGTTTGCTTGCCGACAAAGGCACACCTTTGTGAGTACGGAGTACCGGTACTGATAGACCTTGGCAAGCGGGCAACGTTGCTGGCATTACCTGCATCCAAAGTTGAGAGGGTGGCAAATCGTTGTAGCTGTCTGGGAAAAAACTATGAGATGATTTGCGCTGGCCGCGCGTCGGCGGCAGTTGTGATTTATCTCGGATCTGCCTGTAAGTGATCTCTTGATCAGAAGCGATTGCGATCTCGACTCCAAACACACGAGACAGCGGGAATACCTACTTCAGTAGCTATTCAGGCGGTTAAGGATGATCGTCCCTCAAGTGAATTCCCATTGATCCGTGGAAGGTTCACCGCAATCGCCAAGTTCTCCGAGTCTTGCATATCAAACAGAATGAGGACTTGCATTTGTCAATTTACGCTTCCCGGCACGGCGATCCGTTGGTGCCCGCTTTCGACCGGGGAGTGCAATGTTTTCCCGACGGCGTCAACGATCATCCCGGCTCTCACCTTGGCCCCTTGGCCCAACGTCGTCCGAAAACCCGGGTTCTTGGATGTTGCAAAACGTGCTGATACCCACTTCTGCGCAGCTTACCTGACTTTACACTAAATTGCAGTGGAGAACACCATCAAGAGGAGAGGTTCGGCTGATGGAGTCTGGAAGATATCCTCAGCCCAATGACCGCAGGAGAAGGGCGTCTCTCAAGATTAGTCCCGAGGTTGAGGCGGCCGGATCCGTGGATGGAGGCGACATCTAGACTCCACAGAGTCTTCTTCGACCGGCGTTCCTAGAACGATCTTCCATTTTTTTTGCTGCTTCTTCCAAAACCTCCGTCCTTAATTTCCAGCGTAACTCAGCCCCCGCATCAGAACCAAGCCAGCAGTCACACCACCGACGACAAATAACATAACAAGTAGGTTCGGTGTTGATCCAAAACCGTCCATCAATATCCCAGTTCGCCAGTGCTGACACATTTATATTATATTAAGGTCACATCAGTTGACGGACGTGAAACGGCTTTGCATAACTCGGGCAAACGGCTTATCCGTCTGCTTGGTCAGAGAGCCGCGGGATCGACATGGCGAAGCTCTTGGGCTTCCTGGGCCTGCTGCTGGCATCAAATTCCGGGGTTTCATCCCTGTCGCTATCTTCAGCCGCAACCCGATCAATTAACACCAACAATCTTTTTGCTGAAGAGGCTGTCCAGTTGACGGATGAGTCGCTGATCGAGCTGGGCTCTGCTCTACATGAACAGTCCATTGGTCTGGACCACGACACCTTCGACAAGGTCTTTGGCTTCTCGAAGGACGCTCCAGTCACCAAGAGATCCGCGGGAGACTGCAAGACTTATGCCGGTGACTACTCGTGGCCGGATCAGCTTGTGTGGTTTGCCTTCGACTTCCTCCTTGGCAGTGCCTTGCTCGAGGTACCACCCATCGCATCGCCATGCTACTCGAATTGGGACAACTACGATGAAGCCCTCTGTGCGTCGATCTCGAAAGGCTTCACCGACAGTCACCTCCACATGGACCACCCTTCCTCCATTATGAGCCCCTTCTATCAAGGCGCGACCTGCATGCCCACTGAGGGAGCGCCAGCCAACTGTACCTTGGGAGGATTCCCCTATTACGTTGTCAACGCGACCAATGTTGCGCAAATCCAACTCGCCATCAACCTAGCGAGAAACTTGGACCTGCGACTTGTCATAAAGAATACTGGGCATGACTTCGCAGGGAAGTCAGCAGGCGAGGGCGCTCTCAGCATCTGGACGCACAACCTCAAGGGGCTTCAATATATCCCGAGTTACTCCAGCAACAGCTACAACGGCCCAGCTTTCAAGATGGGGTCCGGCATCCAGACCTTCGAGCTGTACTCTGCAGCCAGGGAACATGGTGTCACTGTCGTAGGCGGCGAGGGTGAGACGGTAGGCGTTGCCGGTGGCTACATCCAGGGAGGTGGACACTCGCCGCTTGCCAGCGTATACGGGCTAGGTTCCGACCAGGCCCTCGCATTCCATGTCGTCACTGCCGACGGGCGGTTCCTTACCGCATCTGACGAGGAGAACTCGGATCTCTTCTGGGCCCTCCGCGGCGGCGGCGGCAGCACCTTTGGGGTTGTGACGAGCGTCACCGTGAAGGCGTACCCAAAGATCGGCGTCACCACCTCCAACTTCACGCTGACCACGGGCGATGATCTCGACTCGGAGACTTTCTGGCAGGCCATGCGTCTGTTTTGGAACCACTTTCCAGAGCTTGCAGACGCTGGGGCATATTCATATTTCCGCATCTATGCGATTGGCCCGGATGCCTACTACTTTGGAATGACTCCTTTCTTCACGCCCAACATGACCGTCGAGGAACACAACGCCCTCCTGCAGCCCTGGATCGACGAACTATCTGCCCTCAACGTGTCACTGACGTGGCTATCTGAGCCGGCCTACTATGACGACTTCTACGACGCCTGGGAGCAGGCATTCCCTCTAGAGACGGTCGGCCTCGCCGCTGGCAGGATCGCCTCGAGACTCTTCCCGCGCGAGAACTGGGAGGACACCACCTTGATGGACGAGAATTGGGCCACTGTGAAAAACACGACTGAACACGGTTTCTACTTTACTGGTTTCAACATGAAGAACGAGCTGCACCCCGGGAACACGGCGAGCTCGGTGAACCCGGCCTGGAGGACTTCGCTTTTGCACGCCATCACCGCCGTGGCGTGGGCGGGGCCAACCTCGCCCGAGGAGATTCTCGCGCTCTCGAGCACTATGACGTACGGATGCATGGAACAGTGGCGTGCCGTGACTCCTGGTTCTGGATCATATCTTGGAGAGGTATGTGTTTCACTTTGTCTTCTTTTTTGTGCTAGGTTTTCTGTGGAGCAGACATCTTCCCATTTCCATCCAGTGGTACCTTAAACTGACTGACTTATTTTCACTGCAGTCTGACTCCGCCGAGCCGAACTGGCAGCAATCTTTCTGGGGGTCTAATTATGAACAGCTGCTGTCTATCAAGCAGAAATACGACCACAACGACTTGTTCTACGCCCACAACGCGGTAGGCAGCGAGAACTGGAAGGTCGAGACAGATAATGGCTTGCCGACGCAGAATGGCAGGCTCTGTAGGGTTTGAGCTCTTTCAGTCCTTTCAATCCTCACTTTCTTGTAACTATTTTCGCTGGCCGCGGGTACATCTGTAGAAGTCTTCGACGTGGGTGGTTCTCGTGGTCGCAAATCATTGATGTATATATTCCAAGTCCATTTCATGGTTCCTCCTTTCCTTGTCGTTTCGATATGCGCCTAATGAAACCATTCGGAAGCCCCGTCACATCCAGGACGAACGAGTTTGTTCTTCGTTATGTTGACGGGAGATGGGTCTTTTGTGAATTGTAGGCTTCTTGTCTCACGTTTCCATCATGGTCCCTTCATGCCCCGTCTGCTCGAGCCACCCGCCCATGCCCACGTTTACCGATGACTCCCAACCTTGTCGCGCCCAATAGACCGCCTCAGTACATCATAGACTTCTTCTGGTGGGCGCTCGATCTGCCACTGATTTGAATAAATTTTCATCGCTTTTTTCCCATCGTTCTCTATGCTTTGGTGTCATTAATCACGTCTAGGCCGCCGGCGAGTGCTTTTAGACGCCGCCGATGAAGTGGATGCCGCTGCAGAGGGGGAAGAGACGGGTTTCCGAGCGATTTGACCCAGCTCGATCGCCGGCTGTTCTCGCTCTTTGCCCTTGTTCTTGACCTTGCCCTTGTTCTTCTTTTCTTCTTTCGGCTGGCATGCGAAATATGCCAGGGCTGCTGTCTGCTTATCGCTGTACTTTTTCTGTCCAGCCTGTAGCGGCGCACGCTGACTGCTTCGCTTGTGTTCGGGCCTGATGATTCTGTCCCACATAAGCTGTCCGTTTGCCAGCGTCTTGAAGAATTCGTTGACTAGCTTCTGACCCATTTTGAAGTCTTTGAAGTTTTTGTGTTTGTGCTGTTTCAGATGGATCCTGAGGTCTCGCGACGAGTCCGAGAGTTCGATGGAGAATGGATGCGTAAATTGTTGTGATTAACTTATAAAGAGTATGGGCAATGTACGAGCAAGCAAGAAGATAAGGTTGATCCGAAAATTGAAATTCGCACCCAGTGTCGAGCTGTCCACGTACTAGAGCAATAAGACTTGCCACCGAAGTTGACTAGATACCCAAGTTACCAACTAGCAGCACTATTAGTTTAATGTCTCCTAGACACTTGAGTTCATGTGACTATTTTGACTAAGTGTCCTCAGGAATCGCTATTCTAGCGACCCGTGGTTTGCGCCAAAAGTACATGCCTACCTAGGTAGGTATACGACCAACTACGGTTCCCACGACTTAAATCGCTAGTTCCAGTAATCTTGCAGCTAATGAACTTTGAAACCATGTAGCAGGGCGTTTCGAAGCGACAGATGGGAAAAGGTCAGAAAATACCTACCTACGCGCTGTCTTCATCCGCGGGGACGAGTGAATTCGAATTCTCTTTATCAAGTGAATGCTTTCATCATCATATCTGCACATGGTATCATCAGACAGACGTGTTTGTCGTGGACGCTACTAATAGAGCTGGGAGCAAAAGATTCTTCGACAAGCGCATTACAAGCCCGTTTGCCATTCTTCTTTTCCAAACCAGTGGCTTCCATCAATTTCTCAATAGCCAGCTTATAAACATCAGTCCGTCCGTCGTCCACTGAAGCATCGGCCATGGTCGCGATGTCGAAACGATGACCTGCCCACAAGCCTTGGCCAGGCCCTGCAAACCGAACCCATCATTGGTCCACGTTTTGAGGATGGCGACAACCTCGCCCAGACTGTACGTGTCAGACGACATCTGGAAGTAGGCATACAAGCAGAGTGAATAGAACACGTAGCGTAATAGCAGTAAGTATATTCGCAGGTAAGTACTACTTAACTTGGGGATTCTTCTCTCTTTCTCCCGCCTTCAGCCCTCCTCTCTTTTATAGAATACAGTTCTTACTTCTCGGCTTTTAAGCAGCTGAAATGTACCTAGGTAACGCTAGTTATTTGCCTTTAGGTCTCACCTCCTTTTCCATAAGCTTTTCCATCAATAGGCTTACCCATAGGCTTTCCCGTAGGTTTCCTATACGCTTATATATATTTGCGCAAGATTAGCGTTAGCGTAGTATATCCCCTTAAATTGTAATTTGGTATCTGACAATACGCATAGTCAAACTCGGCGATGTCTTTATTCTGGACATATGGGATTATTTGGCTGTGATACTGCGAGGGACTGGAACGCCCTGCACGTGCCCATTGTGAACTTTTTGTGGCCTCCTCACGAGGTTGCCAAGTCGATTAAACAGTGATACGCCATCCAATGTGAGCTTTTCCTTGACGCGCTTCTCCTGCTCCACTGGTTGGCGTATATCGACTCCTGTAATGTAACTTATTTTGCGTGTATCAGTGCAGTTGTCTTTTGTGCACATGATCCTCTCTTGGGCTAAGTTGTATAGCCGGTTGTCATCATACGTCTCCTTGTTCTTCTCGAATCGATGGAGCTCTTCATAGTTGCAGAAACCTTCCATGTCGGGGCCATGGCCGTAATCGCCAACATTTCATGATCAGGTGGTGGCACGCCCACGGTGCGTGGTCTTGATCCAAAACCATCTGAAAGTCCGCGGCGAGGAGTCAAAATAAATAGACACATGTCAGTGAGAGGTACATGACACTCTCAGATGAGTCACAGCAAGGCTTGTAAACGATCATGTCAATCACTTCACGGGGAAGTATGAGCACTGCAGATGAGGTGCTGCGAAAGATGCATAGATTCTGCTTCAGCACCAGCGCCAGTGCACATGAAACGAATGCCTTTTCGTGAAATACTACTGAACTTTTTGATTTGGCTGTTAAAGTTGGACTGTGGTCCCGGCGCTGAGAGCGATCCATTTCGGCTTCTGTATGAGGTCGACCAACTGCTCTGGAGAGCCGCTCACGAGCATTTCCCACAACTTCAGCCCCCCATTATTGAGCAATTGCTCCTTTCTGTCATTACTGACGAGTTGCCAGTACTGTCCCGGTTTTGCGAGGAATTCGGAATATGAGCTAATTTGATCGAGAGAAGACATTGATCCACGAGCACATGGGAGGAAGAAGACGAACATATGTGCGTCGTCACGGAAGTGCGCGCGTGGACTCGTCCAAGGTTCCTTTAAATGTTACTAGGCGGCTGCCCCCTCTTTGATGTTGCACAAGGTCACATGTTGGTTCGGCCTGAGAAAGTATCTAGGTAGAAAGTACGTAGAAAGTACCTAGGTATCTAGGTACCTACTTAAGTAGCGGATACTAGTATGCGAGAATTCTGTGATGGAGCAATAAAACTTGAGAGGCCAACGCCAGAACAGCAAATAACTCAGCCATTCAATTTCCTCGCCATGTACGGCATACAGGCCTAGAAATATCAGCATACCCAGATCTTTTCGCCAGCCTTCCGGAGATACCTACCTAGGTACTTGGGTACCCTCATCAATAATCTAAGCACTCTGAAGAGCATCCGGGATGGAAAAAAAAAATCAGTACGTAAGTACCTAAGTACCGGTGTAGCTAGGCCTGGCACCCAAGAGAACCGGACCCTCATGCGCGTGTTGTCCTCCGCATCACAAATCCTCTTACACCGCCGCCCAGTACTTAAGTATTGCTTCGCGTGACCTCGTGCGGCATTAGCGACTTGGCCATGGTGGCGCCAACCACGGCGCGGGCTCGATCCTCGATCTCCCAGCCCAGCTCGGAATCCAGTGGGACGGGTCGATCCGGGTATGTTTTCTTGATCAAGCGGGAGATTGGCGCCGAGTCCATGATGTACTTGTTGGTCGCAACGTGTTGGATGGCTGGGACTCTGCAGGTACTGAAGTACCTAGGTAGGCACGGACGGCAATAATCAAGTCATAACTCCGAATGTCCAAGTCACCCAGATGAAATGGTCAAAGGTCCCAAGGTGTCTTACAAAATCCCTATTCGTATAATCAAATATACTGGTATATACACTCTACACATGCATATAACCCGCCCGCCCCCATATTCAAATCTCCACAATCGGACCAGTGTACACCTTTCTTGCCCAGATTAGGTAGTAGACAAGACTGAAGATGATGACGACGCCAAAGACCAAAATTGCCCAGTTCATCGTCGCTACATCGGGGCTGTTGACGGCGGGCCAGAATGCGAAGAAGAATATAAAAATCAAGTAGGAACAGGCAAACATATTGTTAGCGATGCCCAAGATCCCGGGAAGACGCCAGGGTCCCCACACGAGGGGGGAATCGAGGGCGTTGGCGAGATCGAGGGTGTCGTCGTCTGGGCTCGGCACGCGGATGGCGCCCGTGATGCGCCTGTAGAGTAATAGTGCGGTGACTACGAGGTAGGATCCAAAGAGGCCGGCGATGGATATCGATATCACGCCGTTGAACGCGGTGGCGTTGCCTATGTTGACTAGCGAGAGGATGATGGCGATAATTGTAGTGGTTATGACAGCTCTGGTGGGGACGTTCGTACGGGCGCTCGTCCGGGACAGGAAACTTGATGCGGGCAATCCTCGATCGCGAGCAAAGGACCAGTATAACCGAGATGTTGAGGCCAGGATACCCGTCGTTGCGCTCACGGACATGACTATCACGATGGCAGCCATCACCGTCGCCCCGGCGGTCGAGCCCGTGACGTTTTTGAAGACTGACATGAATGGGTATGAGGGATTCTCCTCCAGTGCCGCATCGATATCGCCCATGCAAAATAGCATGGCGATAAGCATGGCCAGACCCAGGGATCCGTTGATCGTGATTCCTGTCAAGATCGACCTTGGAATGACGACAGCCGCATTTCGGATTTCCTCTGCCATCTGTTCCCTGTGTGTTAACCTTCGCTGCACATATGCACCTGCGTATCGCCATTTGGATAGAACTCACGTGGATGGCACCGTCAGCACCGAGGAATGCAAAGACATTCCCGAGAATGCCGATGCAAAAGGAGAGTCCCTGAGTCTGCCACCCGCCCAGGTTGTACCATGTGAGAAACACGGTCTGTGAATCCGACTTCTCCTTCGACATGAAAACTAGCGGCAGCAGAATCGCAAAGAAACCGAGTATGTGGAGAATCAGGATGAAACCCTCGAACCTGGAGAGGAGCTTTCCAAAGATGGTGTTGATGCTAAAGGCCGCAAGTACAACCCCCCAGAACAGCATTGTGCCGTGCCAGTTCTGCATGTTCGAGAGATAGTCGGGGTGGTTGAGGAGGATTAATCCTTGTATCATGGTGCCCGTTACGAATCCACCAGAAGCAACGAGGGATTGCCAGCCGGTGATGGTGAGCCAGCCGATCAGATATCCTGCAAACTTTCGACTCGACTTTGGGGCCAAGACAGACACCCAGAAATACTGGCCGCCAGAGGTAGGCATCATGGACGCCAACTCGGACATCGTCGCAAAGGTCGATATGGTCCCAGCCCATACGATTAGGTAGCCATAGACCAGGCCAGCAGGACCACCACTTTCTAATTGTCAGGATGTGCAAATATTTGGACAGAGAGGGTACCTAGAGCAGGCTCACTTTTGGAATCCTTGGAGGAACACACTATAGTAACAATGTTAGGTTCTGAAAGCAGTCATTCGCCAACGACGACGATACACGGGTGACGACATACGTGACAGTGGCTTCCCAAGTGATGAGCACGGCGCAACTGAAGCCCAAGATCGTCATGAACCCGAAGTTCCGTTTCAGCACTGGCTTCTTTCCCAAGCGCGCCAGCACCACGGCGTCCTGGGAGCCGTACAACCCGCGCCTCGGCGGGCCATACGAGCCCATCTCCATATTCTGCTGGTGCGCGAGGATTTTAGGAGACATCGCGACCGCGGTTGCCTCAGGGCCAGATGGAGAATCAAAAAAGAAGGGGGAAAAAAAGGTCATCGATCCAGTTTTTGAGCTGGTGCCTCAGTGGCAGTGACGGGTAAAAAAAGTCCGAGTTTGTTGGTTCTCTCGGATGCCAATATTACGGGGAAATTACATGTGTTTAGGTTTCTAAGATCTGAAGTTTAACCTTCAGGAAATCTGGAATTGTGTGAGGCTCCGGGCCGCGGCAGGACGAGCACGTGGGCGAAATGATCAGGCCGCTGATCCGAGTGAGCAGCAATACGGAGCTCTAGAGTACTCGAGTGGCTTGTGGCCCCCACGGCGATATTCCGCACACGTGATTCAGGTGTCCCTTAGAATGAATAGACTCGAGTCTGAGAGGTGTTCGGGAATTTGTGAGTGAAGAGAAGGCAAGTTCGCCAAGGGGCCGGCGGTTGTTCCTCGGCGGTGAGCACGGAGGTGAAACCCGAACATTAATGGTGCTGATCAGGGGATTGAGAGATTATGTGGGTGTGAAGGAGGAGCTGAGATGCCGCCTTTTGGTTCCAGCTACTGCAAGCCATGGCAAATCTTTTGCGACTGCTCAAGTGGGGGTCTGCCTATTGGACTCGTAAGACGACTTGCATGCCGTGCCATGCCGTGCCAACATCCCTGTTCACTGGTGAAAGTGGCGCGTCCTCGCTGAGACGAGAATTGATCTCAAATGTACTTAAGTATTTACCACTCTACAAATGCTGAAGAGTACAAATTAGTCTCAGTCGAATGATTTATCAAAAAAAAAAAAAAAAAATTGGAAGATGTCAGTTCCGATTGGACTTGCATGAGTCGTCTCCTGGTTCGCCATGTTTCTACGGTGCCCAGGCCTGCAAGTTGTAACCAACAGGTCCCGCAGGCTCCAAGGAGTCGTCGACCTTCCCAATTCGCACACATCCTTGTCACCCAGCCGGCCGACCGGTGTATGGAACTGGCCGGCCTTCCGTCTTGTCCCGTTCGAATCTAGAAATCAATCTCCGTTGCAACTTGCGAGTGTCTCCGTCAAAGTATCCGTGCAATCATCCAGCCTTGTCCAATGCCGCCCCCTCGCTGACGGCTCTTTTCATGGGCCAAAATACAATTGGCCCAACTTTTTGCTCCAATTCTTGCCACTCACGATCCGGGTTCTCCTTTCTCGGGCGTATATGGTGCTCCTGTATGTAGGAGAAACCGTTGGCCTCATACAGCGGCCTGCCTGGACCAGTCGAGTCCAGGTAAACCTCAAGCCCGAGCTTGTCTGCCTGCTCCATGCCCCAGTTCAACAGTTGCTTTCCCACGCCTTTGCGTCGATAATCAGGATGTGTGAACAAGACAAACAGGTCTAGATATCTCAAAGTTTAGTAACCCATTCTCGCCCGGCACTACCCGTGATTCCGGACAAAGGGAAATATAAGGGATTGGGGAGGATCATAAAATAAATGAGTCAAGCTTGTCAAAAACCTTGAATGCGCTTACAAACATGCGGCTTCTGGGCGGCCTGGACTCTCGGGGCATCATATTCGGTAATCATCTCCTCGACAAACTCCCTAGCACCGCCGGGGGGAAACCAGGTCACCTCCATGTTATCAGGCGTTGCGAAAGGATTCTCGAGGTGTATGTTCCACAAAGAGGCCCCCGCAATCCTGCCGGATTCCGTGTCAACCACCTTCCTCCAGTTGCTGGACGGATCCTCCGAGTGCCAGAGCTTCAACCTCGTGGCTCCTTCGGTGATGGCATCCTCCCTGGCCTGGTTATCGTCACCAAAAGTCGGAAACCACAGGTGGAAAAACTTCTGTAGGGGGGTTTCATGCGCGTCGAAGAGGCATCTGGAGATAGCAGGGAAGTCGGCCTCGACGTCGACCTCTTGGAGCTGGAGAACCATTTCTGTGATGGGCGCCGAGTCAAGAGTCTGGAGGAGTGAGCACAGACAGCACTTGATGTCACAGACAAACAAATAGAGCAAATTCCCTACAATCCTGCCCAGAATTGTAGAATTTCGAATGAAGATCAAGTATGTAGGCTAAGCATCGAACAAGCTCATGGGCCTGAAAGCTGGGGGCCTCTCTTGGTCGGCAGATGGTCTGTGCGGAGGGCCCAACACTTCCAACAGCAATGCTACACTAAGATCCGTCGAGGCACTGAACCCCCAGAATGAGAGATCAGCTCATGAGCTACACTAGCTGCATTGGGACATGGACAATAATACTGTGCCTTCTCTACGTTTAGCAGTCACTTTAATCAGGGCACTAGCGCAGACTACGTATAGGCTATGTATACTTAGATCGATAAGACTTAACTTAATCTCTATTAACTAGATAAAGAGAGAGGACTATAGAGGTACTAT
>MAVT02001004.1:0-17844 GCA_001702395.2 Diaporthe helianthi | reverse complement strand
CATTGCTCTATTCGTACAAAAGGCGACGCCGCCGTCCGCCATAGGCACACAGCGATTTATCGTGACAAGATGAAATAGAAAATCAATACACTAAAATCAAAACTACCCAAATGTCGACACAATAAGCATCAGTGATACTGCTCATGAGAAAACCACACCGAAGGCGCGCCACTCCTTCTCACAGCAGCTCTCCCTGCCCCAACCTTGCGTCGCAACCGCACAGGAACAGGCTCCCCAGGCGGCTGAGAGCCCATCCCAAAGAAGGCCTCATCCATGCACGGCACACCATTCAAAATCTCCACATCAAAATAAGCAGCAAACACAGCAACACTCCCGAGCATCTTAATCTTGGCGAGATGACGACCAGGGCACATCAAAGCGCCACCCCCATAAGGGATCCACGCACCGTCAAGCCCTTCCGTCGAGAAGCGCACACCGTTGCATTCAGCAGTGCCGCCACCACCAACAGTTTCACTCTTCTTCTCCTCTCGGTCCGGCGTGTCCCGCACAAGGAAGCGCTCGGCCCAGAACTCGTCCAGGGGCCGCTTGCCGTCGTCAGTCCGGGCCGGCCCCCATGCCTTGACCGAGTTGTGTGCGATGTCAGTCGAGATGCACACGAGCCCGCCGTTGCGCAGCGTGTAGGGCCCGAGCTTGTAGTCGCCTACGGTAGGGGAGCGGTTGTGGAACAGGGAGACGCGCTGGCGGAGGACCTCGCCGTAGATAGACTGCAGGAGTGGGGAGGACAGCGTGTCTGTCAGGTTGAAGCGGAATGGTTGTGCTTCGACGGTAGTGGTGTTGCTTTTGGTTAGGATGCTTGCTTCCAAGGTGTCTCGGACCCGGTTCAGGAGTTTGCGGTCGTTGTAGATCTGGATGAGGTTCCAGAAGGCGGCGGGCAGGGCATTTGCGCTTGTCCTGGCGAGAATTAACTGGTTAGTTTGTCTGAAGTCCCGGTAAAGGTTTGACTTCACAATTCCCAGGTGGTTGACTCACGCAGTAATAACAAACAAGTCATCACTCGCCAGAGCATCGTCATCCATGGCGCCAGAATCCTGGCCCCACTGCTGTCTGACTTTCATCCACTTACTGCCCCAGAACTCGTCCCAGTCAGGGTCGTCGGGTCCATTCAGGCGGTAGTCAGATTGTGCCCTCGCATAAGCATGCCAGCGTTTGATGGCGTCGAGCACACGCTGGCGTGCTGCATATGCTCGCGGAGCCAGGGCACGAGGGTAAAATTTGGAGATGACCGGAGACTGGCCGTGAAACTCCCAAAAGTCCTGGACAAAGCTTGGGCTGAGCCGAACCAGGTGAGGACCGCAAAGTGCAGCGATGGCTGCTGTGAAGAGGCGATGGGTCCACCATTGGTAGAAATCATCGATCTGGATCCAGCCCTCTGCGTCGACTGGGCCGTCTAAACTGCATTTATTGAGCTCGTCTGAGAGGTAATCCACGAAACGACCTCCATGTGCTTTGAGACTATCACCCTGGAGGAAGCGCAATGCCGTCTTGTGGTGGTGGTGCCATACTCTAAGATGAGATGCTACCGTCGACCCAGGCAGAGGGATAGCCCCTATGCCGCTCTTGTCATCTCTGTATATGTCTGCTTATTATCAGCCTTGGGTTCTCCTTCACCAGATCGAATGTATACATACGTATTGCGCTTCCTGGCGTTCCAAAAATCTGCTCCATGATACGCACAGCGAAAGCCTTGTTGGTGCAGGTACGTGTGGCCCTGAGAAGCGGTCCATATGTCTCCGTTTGGGTCAGCAAGTATGCCTTGGCCGGACCCAAATTGATCGTCACGGGTGTTTTGTCACCAAATCGGCGGCTGTTTTCGGTGTATTTTTTTTTAGTTACAGAGCGGCCATGTGGTGGTGTTGGAGACATTGGGACTCACGAGACATCCTCAACGAAGTTCTTACGATTTAGTAGGAAGGATATCCAATTCCCTAAGAACGGAACCCAATATGGATTGAGTGGTGGCTCTCGCCCATCTTTAGAATCACTCAAACTTTTGTATGATTTTATTGTGGTGAAAAGGTACGTCACCGGACAAACCACTATGGCAATGCACAGAAGACAAAATTCCCAGTGGACCAGAGTTGCTATGATGCAGCTCTGGACAAGCGTGTGGACTGCCATTGCTAGCAGTGATGTTTCGCAAGAGCACTCTGTCACGGGTGGATGCCAGGATCTTCCAATCCAAAATTGGAACAGTTTGAGGATGATGTTTCGTGCACATGATTCACCTTCAACGTGAGACTTAATAGGGAAAGTCGATGGTAATACTCCAAACATGCCATAATCGCATTCTTGATCACGGCGAGTTAACGTGGAGATACATGGCTGAGACCTGGTTTCACAGCTGAAGCTATGAGCGGTCCGGGGATCCACTGTATGTAAGCCGTCAGCTTTGGACCGTCCTCCATCACCGAAATAAGCCTGTTCCGTTCGGATAATACTAAACTGAGCAAGTCCCGATGGCCAGAATGAGGCAATGTCCATTCACTGTCGATCAGCCGCAAATCTAGTTGCACAACACGTCTGGTTGAGACATTATGTTGTATCCGAGAAGAATTAGACCATGAAGGCCCACAATTCTTGTGAAACAGATAAGAAGGCTATAGCTAATGCTATATACTAACAGGTAGTCTGAGGTAGAGGCATGAATGAGTGTTGACTACGGAGTAGATCTTTGAGAAACTTCGAGACCATTCAGACGAACATGAGACTTGCATGATCTGTGCTCAATGCTGTTTTGAACTGCTGGCCCCATGAGCCTAAAGTCAGAACACTTCGAAGTTTGAGGCATTCGAAAAGTAGCGATCCTGGTTGATCAAGTTAACGGAATTGCGACAATGGCTGACTACCCTCCTTACCTAGGTAGGGTACCTATGTACCCAACCTTGGAATACATGGCCCTGGGTTGGCTCCTGATGAAAGACAACGTGAATGTTGAAATGCAAGTAAAATTGTCACTCGTTAACCTGTCTTCTGTGCATCACTTAACAACCTTGGAAGGGTTTAAAACCGCTTATAATTCAAGAGAAGCATATTGAACAAGGTCAGCAGCATATTGACGGAATCATGGAGGTGCATAACCCCAACATGAGAGAAAAGCCTGTTCACCAGCCTGAGCTTGCATGTGGATAGATCACTCACATGTCACGGCTGAAGAAACCTAGTTGGTATGTGTGACAGACAGATCAGGCCCAAGCTGTGAAAGTAAGTCGATTTTGTAAATTTTGCCGCCCAAATTCCAATGTCAGTTTCCGCCCCCCCCCCTCCATAACTACATCTCATGAGTATGGATCAGCAGGGGTCGAAGTGCCCTGAAACTACTAATATTAGGGCCGGGCTCTTGCATTAAGACCAGTCAGCTGGACTGCAAAATATTTCTCCCTGTCCGACGCCTCGCTTGCTCCACGAAACCCATTTCATGTGGTAATACGAGTCCCGAGCTCCCAAATATATTCTCATCAAAAAATATTACATCATGACTTAAAAATCAGTCGCCAAGCCTGAGAAGTCGAGTGTACTATTGACAGCTGAAAGGTACACCGCAGCCGGGCGTAGGCACGAAGGATGGAAACATTTGAACAGGCAGCTGAGAACGGGTCTATGTGAGAGTGAGGATGTTGATAAAAGAAGGGCGTAGTTGTCGAGAAAGAGATAAAATTTGTAACAATCCAAAATTTGACCTCGACTGAAGTGCAAGGCAACTCGAGCTGGGCATTTTGCTGTGATGCTATCTTCTCTTCTTTTGTTCGGCCTTCTGGCTCGAATTGTGGAATCAGGTCTTCAGCCTAGAACCAGCAACGGCCCTGCGATCTTGGCTTGCGGAAAACTTGCGGCACAGTTTCCTGATGGTGTTTTCCTGCCAGGGGCCAACGATTACCAGAGTGCTTCCACCGGTTGGTCTCAGCCCACTCACATCAGATGTCTTGCCTTTTGTGCATCCTACGCGTCTAATAATTCATACAGCAATATTTTCCAACACTTGCATCTTGTCACCAAATTGTGTGTTCGAGCCTTCCACTGCCTCAGAAGTAAGCACGGCCATCAAAATAATCAGAAAGTCAGCTTCTCGCTTCTCTGTCCTGTCCGGAGGGCACATGCCTGTTCCTGGTGCGCAGTCCGTCCAGCCCGGAGTCATGATGTCCCTCGCCAGGCTCAACACACGAGAACTCGGACAGGCCTCGAGCATCGCCAGCATCGGACCAGGCCAGGTGTGGCAAGATGTCTACCACTGGCTAGCAACGTACGGCCTTGCCGTGAATGGGGGGCGCTATCCGACCGTCGGCGTCGGCGGCCTGCTCGTCGGCGGCGGGATCAGCTACTTCAGCGGCAAACACGGCTGGAGCTGTGACACGGTCGTAGCATACGAGGTTGTGCTCGCAGACGGCAGCATCGTGGAGGCAACAGCCGCCGGCGCACACGCCGATTTGTTCTGGGCCCTCCGCGGCGGGCACAACAACTTTGGCATCGTGACGCGCTTCGATCTCAAAACGTTCCCTATGACGTCTGCATATTATGGTGGAACGATCTGGGACGGAAAGAATGCGTCAGCTCAGACGCAATTCTTCGCGGCTCTCGACGCCTACGTGCTTCCCGGAGGCGGAGTCGACGACCCCAACGCCGCCACCAGCGCCATCGTGTCAGTGACACCCGGGAGTGGCGCTTCCCAGCTGATCAGCATACGGTTTGCTCCCGGGACCGACGGAAACCCCAAGGCGTTTGAGAATTTCACCGCTATTGACGCGCCGGTGCTACAATCTGCAGGAGGGAAAGTAGTGCCGGACTGGACCGAGGTCCTGAACTCCCTGGAGCAGACAGGAGATCGAGGTTCCCGCCGGCTGTTCTGGTCCGTCAGCTTCAAGGCAGACTCGCGTGCCATACGGATTGGCAACGAGACGGTTATCGGTCTAGCATTTTCAGAGCTTGCGAATGTGCCGGGGGCTGTTGTTGCCTTGACTTATCAGCTGATCTCCAAAGATTGGCTTCTCGTGTCACAAAAGAGCGGTGGGAATGTGCTTGACGTTGACCCTGATTCGGGAACATTTATTTGTGAGTGATTCGATCTCACTAAAGCTCACAGAAGAGAACTTGTGCAATCCATGGATGGCAAGGTCGCCCTTGGCAAGAAGTGACTGACAAGCCTATCTTTTTTTGCAGCTGCGCTGATATCATGCACTTGGGATAACGCAGCGGACGATAAAAAAGTCAACCTATTCGCGAAAAAGGCTGCGTCAGTCATCATTGAAGAAACTACAGAGCTGGGACTGGAGTACGACTTTGTTTATCTCAACGACGCTGGTCCAACTCAGAAGCCATTTGAGACGTACGGGGGAGGCAAGAGTCTGCCGCGGCTCATCCAGATTCGGAACAAATACGACCCTAATAGATTTCTGCAGAAGTATCTATCTCACGGCTTCGGAATTGAGTAAATTTTGGTAGATGAGGAAAAGTGGAGTTGGAGATGAAAAGGAAGTTGACGAATATTACGATCTTGGGCGGGCTCAAGTGCTCATGCTGAGAGATTGGGCAAGTGGCCGCCGACTCCGTCAACGGCCAACAACTTTGAAATATTCAGAAAATTCCAAATCTTTCTCCAAAACTTCCATTTCTTCCGTCTTTAACGACACTAGCACCTCAAATCCACCCGAAACCTGCATGGGCAGCACGACACATCTTCGACACACCGCATCGAATTCACGTGCAGGCGTCCGGATGAGGTCTGGTCGCCCATGCCCCGAGAACAACTTGTCACCAAAGCTGATATCAAAGGCGCTTAGACCGACCCAGCTGGTAATGCAGACTTCAGCTTCATCGAACGTGGCAAAGGGGTACCGAAGGCTCTCGCCGTAGTCGTCTAGACCTGAGGCGAGGCCAAAGGCAGCGAGGGCTTGTCCCAAGTTAATTTTATCAAGAGAATCTCGAATTGTTCTTGCAATGGCAGGTAAGCTGGTGTCATCGCTGGTCAGGTCGCCAACCGACATCGACGTTGTTGCGATGAACACGAGTGTGCCCATGTAGCTCCAGGGCAGCGGATCGCCAATCAGAGCTCGGCCATCAAGCGTCGTATCCAGATGGGACATGGAATCAGCCGCGTACGCTTGGCTTGATGGCCCAGCTGCTTTTGCGCGTGCTCGGATGATGCAACGCCATAGCAATGCCATGAGCGCATCATTGGAAGTGACCTTGGTGGAAGGGTGATATGAGGCGTCTTGAGCAACGCACAGTGAGGTAAGGTGTTCGAAAGCCACTGCTGAAATGTAAAAGATATTCGTCTGCATTTCTGGCGCCAGAGATCCCGAATCGCCTTTGCTGAGAGCAGGTTCATTGCACGGCGGAAGTAGGCCGATGAGACGCCATAGCTCTAGCGATGCCACCTCCGTAGTCTTTAGGCTACTTTGTCCTTTTTCAGCCCAGATACGACTCAGAATCGAATAGTCGCACGAGTCGGGATGAACCATGATGGGTGGTGCCAGCTCGCCACACCCTTCAATATCCCGCGCGTTGCTTGCCCAAAGCTTTACGAGAAGAGAGCCACTCATCCCGTCTATAAGGGGATGGAAGATGCCGACGGCGAGGAGCAGACCCGAGTTGACATAGTTGGCTTGAATGGTCAACGCTGGTGCGCCAGTGCTTGTGAGATCCCAATCGAACTGTGATTTGGGCAGCAAAACTTTCCCATCGAGCAGGTCCTGACACAAGCCGTCTTCTATGAGGTCTTCATATGTAGACCATGAGCCTGAGATATCATTGTAGACGACCTCGGGACTCCAGCCTTCATGTCTCCGTGCTGTGAGCCGCCCCGTGGATTTATCTATCCCATCTGGTGGCATGATGAAAACCCTGGAGCGGAACACGGGCAAGTCGTTGCATGTTTTCACCAGACTCTTTTGGAGGACATCGTGGACAGGCCCAAAGTCAGAAGCGGATTTCAGCCGAAATGTGAGGATGATGTTGATGTAGAACCTTGGCATGACATTGTCCATCGGGCTCAGCGGTATCGCCACCGGTTCCTCCATGTTGTCTGGAGCTTGACCGAGTCTCGTTGAGTTGAGAATCACTCTAACTGTTTCCCGTCGAAGAAGGAATCTGACTGAAGGAGCAAAATATTCCGATATTAGCCAAGAGCCCTCAGCTGGAGTGGCTTGGTGTCTACATATGGTACTATCTGCCCAGACGGGCGTACATACATGTTGCACGGGCAACCGAGTACGTGCGACGACCGGCGATTACCTGAAGAGGAATGGTAAACTTGACAGATGGCAGAAAAGAGGAGGCGGTCATTTTCATGCCCACTTACGACAGCACCAGCGGCATGCAGAGAAAGATGTTGTCATGTAAAAGGGCGGTCACGGAGGAAGTCTATACTGGACAGAAATAGAAACAATCATTGGGCAGACTGCGTCCTATGACCCTCAAGTGCTATGAACACAGATAGCGTTCGGTCGTCCTGCTCCACAACTCATTCCCCGTCATCTGTAACTCCAACCCCAACAAATAAGTCCGCAACTCCGGAGTGTCACAGGCACAGAGGACTGCCCTTTCATTTTCCTTGTACTGGAATTCCCACTCGCGACACATGGAATACAGCACCCGTTTGGCTGCAGGGATGGATAGAGCTGCGTCTCTGGCGAGAATGGCCACGGATGTGCAGAGTACGCCACCCTCCTCGTGAGCCATCTTGGATGCTTTCAGTTCCTTTTCGTAGCTCCAAATGTCGTTCACAACTGAGAGGTGCTTTGAGCATGTCACGTCCGCGGGGAACGCAGCCGCGAGCTCGGCTGGTGAAAGGTGTAGCCCCATTGAGAAGCGCATCAACGATCCTAGGAGGCTATTAAAAGTCAGCAGATGATTATATAATATTTTAATTAGTTTTGATTTATGGTGACTTACGCCTTGCCAACGTCCCTTTCACGGTACTCAAGATATGCCCTCAAATCCAGTGGCCTCAACCGGGTTGCGTCTGTCTGGGCCCTCATGAATACAAAGACGGGTTCCAGTATGTTGTTCGCCATTTGAAGATCATGAGCGCGCATGCTCTCCCATAGTTCGTGCGTTATCCACTCAGCAGGGACCGACTTGTCCGGGAGCACGGCGCCCCGGGAGATCCTCATCAATCTCTCATTGTACTCGGCACCATCCGCCAAGGACATATGCTCTAGGAGATCTGTGTTTCTCAAAAGATTGATAGGGGTATTCTATGGTGTAATTTTAATGTGGATCACTTACCATCGATCAGAAATAACAGCGTCAACAACCGGCAGGCGAAGTGTATACGATCATCCAGGGCCAGGGGAAAGTACATGCAAGTAACGCGGGAGAAGCCGGCCCCCAAGAACTTCAACCGATCCATCTCGCCTGGAAAAGGCCAGTGCTCAAGAAAGTAGCCGTCGACATCCCTGCCAACTTCTTCGGCAAGCGGGTGGGATTTCGCCTGGAGGAGGCAAGACGATGGCACATCTTCTGGATTCAGCTGCGTCATTTTCAATGTTTGATAATGATACCTAGGGTATGTTTGATGACAAAGTATAAATGTTACTTTGCAATTTTACCGATACTAATGCAGGCGGATACAAATGATTGGCTTTAAATATACGTAGAAATATTGTCATCGTCAGAGGCGTCTGCATCAATTTCACGTCACTTAACACGTATTAACTGATTGGGTTTGATTTATTCGTACAAAGCAGAACCAGCCGAACTTGTCCTCTCGAAAGCCAATCGGCTCTTTCTATCGACTGAGTACCTAGGTATGTTTTCGAATTACACAGACCTATTTTGTGGGCGACCCGTCAAGACATTTATGGAAATCACCCCAAAAGGTAATTACCGAGAAGCCTGGCAACTGCTCGTACGCCAACCAGCTCAGCCCGCGCAAGAATCGGCAAGACAAATTCGGCAGTTACTTCTAAAGTGTCCCGAGCAGGTTGCATACGCATGGCGTCGCATGCAATTGCCGCAAAAGCCTAAAATTTGGGACGGGTTCGATGTTTGATAGTCACCTCAATGTTGGCAATTGAGAGGAGTTTGCTGTGCCCCAGCCGACGTTGGCCATTGATTAATTGATTATCTGGAAAGAGTTCTTGCTGTTAAGGGCCCGGGCTCATCCAGCCACGACTAGCCTTTAGGAAGGAACCCACAGATTATCACAAACATCAATGATCGTATGCGTATTACTGCCTAGGTGGTAGCAATGGACGTTAGAATCACTCTCCCGGCTGTTCTCACAGCCTTGTTCTTGACTTGGAAGCTATTCCAACTTGCGCGCAACAAGCGGCTAGCGAGGCAGACAGGTTTGCCATATGCGTTGTCTCCCATCCACGAGTTGGAAACCTTGGCTTTCTTCACCGACGTCTTACTTCGATGTTATTGTCAAAAGCACCTGATGAGGGGCCAAGGATGGCCTAATTGGGCTCGTTTCATGGTCAAAAACTGGCACTATGAGGATAAAGGACGCGCGCATCGAGAATATGGAGCAGTATTCCTGGTTGTTTCCACAGGCGGCATCATATGCTATTCGGCTGATGCAGACGTCTCTCTGGGCATGGTGGTCAAGAGGAGGGCATTTGTTAAAATGCGGGCACTGATGAGTAAGTAGTATGGAAGGCTCTGGTCTAGATACTTAAAGACAAGTTTTAGCTCACCGAAAGACAGAGATGCTCGAGGTGTTCGGCCCAAATGTGGTTTCTACAAACGGGGAGCTCTGGCGGGACCATATCCGAATCACATTACCGTCTTTCGGAGAGCAGGTGCAGAACCTCGTCTGGGACGAGACTACGCGGCAAACTGACATGCTGTGCCAGTCATGGGCAAGATCGGGCAAAATTGGAATAAAAGAGAGCATCTACCAGTTAACCATGAACACCATGTCACTTGCTAGCTTCGGGTGGAGCGTCGATTGGACGTCGGGCCAGGATTGCATCCCTGCTGGCCACCGAATGTCCTTGGTAGAGGCATTGACGAAGGTCATCTCACACTTACCGAGCATTCTGCTATTACCAAGATTCCTATTGCCGATCTTGCCGGGGAGAACGGCTCATATTGCATGTTCAGAATTCGAGACATACATGGATGAATTAATTGCTAGCGAAAGCCGACTGCTCGCAGAAGGGGGCTCAGGGGAGTTGAGACGGGAGACGCTGTTAACTGCGCTCCTCCGTGCACGCCGCGAGTCTGTGGCAGAATCGCAGTCCCAGGGGAGTGCTAGCTTCAGCTTGACAGACCAGGAGATTAAAGGCAACATTTTTATCTTCCTCCTTGCGGGTAAGTAGAAATTTGCCTTGGATTTAGAAAAGGAGCAGGGTTTCTAGACAAGCTAACCCGAATTCCAGGTTACGACACGACTGCGAACACAATGATCTACACCTGCATGGTTCTGGCAATTTATCAAGATATTCAAGATAAGGCACGGCAGGAGGTCGATAGTATTTACGCCAGAATAAGCGGGTCCGATCACCAAGAATTGTCCTATTCGAAGCACTTCCACGACTTGCGCTACCTGCTCGCGGTAATGGTAAGGAAATTCCACACCCATCTCGGAATAAAAAAAACTCCATGGTCTAGTAGAAACACTTACACGAACAAGTACGAGGTTATGAGGGTTTTTCCCACGGTTCTGCCCATAACACGCGAAACGGAATCAGCCCAACAGGTGGCGATGCCTGCAGGTGGGCACTCTGGCGAAAATGGCACCAAAGCCTTTCTACCCGCTGGTACAATTACTGTTGTAAACATCACCGGCACTCACTACTCTGAAACCAATTGGCCTTCACCTCACATAATAGAGCCTAGACGTTGGCTATCTCAGGACCCCAACAAATTTGACCCGCTGAATCCACCCCCGTCGCATGGCGAGGAGGCAGTCTCGATTCCCGGCCACAAAAAGGGCACCTTCATGACATTCAACGAGGGCCCAAGGGCGTGTCTCGGCCGAAACTTTGCCCGAGCTGAGTTCTTGGCATTTTTTTCCCGCTTGCTCCGCAAGTATAGGTTGGAGCTTGACAAAGGTGTCTCCGGTGCGGCCTTGGAATGGACGCTGCGATGCAGCAGTGGTGGCTCTCCGGTCACTCTAACGCCGCCTCATGATATCAAGTTGCGCTTGGTTCCTCGAGAGAAGTAATGGATCGTGGGCCTGTAATGATTCCGGAGCACTGCGAGAGAAATTGTGAGCCGCCCGGTGCGTTGTGGCTGGCGTCTCCGCGATTTCGGTGGGTGGAATGGGATAAGCTGGTCATCTGTGCTGAGCCGGAGGTAGCACGGGCTTTCAATAGATTCGCCCTATCATGAAGATCAAATTCAAGACAGCAAGTCGGTGAGAGGCATCCGATCTGAGACTTGTTATTAACAGCGGACCCCCGTCATCGTATCCATGGAGGCCGATGTGCGACCTGGTCAGCTTGCCACAATATGACCTGGTGACCAGGCTGAATCCTGGAGTGTAACGGTAAATAAAGCAAGCAGTAAATTCAGGCGAAGTATTACAGACGTGTGGCTAACAACAGTGCGTCTTCCCGCATCACAGGGCGAGTGCACATTACCTAGGTATGTCTCTCTTGGTTCTCAGATCCACGCTTGCCGAGTGATCATCTAATCCAGCACTCGATTTCGGCAGAGCCCTTGTCCCCATAGTTGGGCCATTCCTCTCAGTTTGATGAACGGCATCAACTTGGAACGCATTTCTCCCTGTGGCAGAAATGCCTGAACTCTGGCCAGAGTGGACGCCCAACTGGCTCATCGCAACTGTTGAGGCCACCGTCGAATCATCGCAATACTCTCCATGGAGCACTCCTCGAGATTCCGTTGTCTCGAGATCGGGAGGCTCCATCGCAAGACGACGTTCTAGTCGATATACTTCGTTCAGCGAAGATCGTGTTAATACGCCCGACACACTACAAGGAGGCAACACATATCGCCTTAGTTCCCGACAAGCTATTAGCCGCAACAGTGGCATTGATGAGGTTCTTCGCCCTCCTTCATCAGTAGCAGGACGGGAACAGAATTCTGTCGTTACTGAATATGGTCGAATCACACCTTCCATCCGACGGCCATTGTCGCCCATGTCGGTGGCAGAGAGCCAGAGTCAGTCGACTCAGGACTTGGCCGCTTTCCTGTCTTCCTTGACCCAATCGTCCGACCACATGACCGAAGTCACGTTCGTTGAGCAACATGAAACGGAAATAGCAGCGTCGGCGACACAACCCAACGAAACAAACCAAGGACTGAAAGATGGCACGACACAGTTATCACGGGCGTCAGTCTCGGCAGGCGATGACGAAGCAAAGGAGGATGAGTCTCAGTATCCCACAACATGGGTTGCGACAACCATCACCTTTGGCATTTGCCTTGTGTCATTTGCAACTGCGGTGGATAACACGATCATAAGTATGCCAAAACTTCCAAGCCTTCGCACAGATAGGACACTGCTGACTTCGTTCTCTTGCCACCCTCCAGCGACTGCCATCCCCAGCATAACGAGCGAGTTCAAAACACTCAACGACACCGGCTGGTATGGTAGCGCCTACCTTCTCGCTAGCTGCGCGCTGCAGCCCACATACGGAAAGATCTTCACCCACTTCCACGTCAAGTGGACATATCTCTCGGCGCTCCTCCTCTTCGAGGTCGGCTCTGTGATATGTGCAACCGCACCTAGCTCCCTGGTCCTTATCATCGGGCGAGCGGTTGCGGGTATGGGAGGTGCGGGCCTGACTTCCGGAGGCTCGACTATTATTGCGGGCTCGGTGCCGATACACAAGCGAGGCCTGTTTAATAGCTCACTTGCGAGTACCTTTGGAAGTGAGTACGGTCCCTTAGTCTTGTTACCGAACGCTTCCCATATTACATCCAGAGGGCATCATCGCCGTCAGTTCGAATAACACACGGGGGCATGATACATCGCTGACTGACACCTCACAGTTGCTTCCGTCACTGGCCCCCTCTTAGGCGGTGCATTGACTGACAAGTTAAGCTGGAGGTGGTGTTTCTGGATCAATCTTCCTCTGGGAGCTGTCGCTTTCCTGGTGGTCGTCTTAGTCTTCAAGCCTCCCCGGCGGCAGACCACCCCACTGCCGGTCATGGATCGTATCCTGCGGCTCGACTTCATGGGATCCTCAGCGTTCATACCGGGCATTATTTGCCTGCTCTTGGCTTTGCAGTGGGGTGGAATCACGTACCCCTGGTCTGATTCTCGAGTATGGGGCACGATGCTGGGTTTTGTCCTCCTAATTGCCTGTTTTATGGGCATACAAATTTACAGGCAAGATAAGTAAGTGCATCTAAGACGATCACATGTCATCATCAATGCTCTTTTTGAAAGAAACAAATTCTGACATAGACTTTAGTGCCCTCATTCCGCCGCGAGTACTATCTAACCGTACGGTTCTGGCAAGCGTCATCTTCCAAGCCCTGCTGTGCATGGGAATCTACGCCCATTTCTACTATCTGCCCTACTATTTCCAGGTGGTCCAAGGGACAGATGCCACACAATCCGGCATCCGAACCATCCCATACGTCACGTCTCTGTCACTGTTCGCCATCATAGCGGGAGCTCTGGTCCAGTTCATCGGCTTCTTCGCCCCGTTCATGTGGCTGGGCGCAGGACTGTTCACCATCGCCGCAGGCTTGATGTACACCTTACAGCTTCACAGCCGTCAAGGGATGTGGATTGGCTTCCAGGTATTGGCAGGGGCGGGAGCAGGCGCAGCATTTCAGATGCCGCTGCTCGCTGTGCAGTGCTCGGTTGCCGAGATGGACGTGCCAGTCGGAAACGCCATGGTTGGCTTCTTCATGACCTTGGGGTCGAGCATCAGCGTATCCGCTGCCCAGAACATCTTTTCTAATAGCCTTGGTCGCGGACTGTCTGGAATACCTGGGCTCAACCCCCAGCAAATCATCGATGCTGGAGCTACGGGGGTAAGAAAGGTCACGCCGCCACAAATGCTCACCTCGGTCTTGAGGGCGTATAATGGCTCTATAATGGCAGTCTTTGTCTTTTCCATCGTGGCTGGAGGCCTGACTTTCCTGTGCAGCCTATTCGCTGGGTGGAAGTCGGTCAAGTCACGATCTGAGAGCCCGGAGGAGCTAGGACCGTAGGGGAAATTTCCAGAAGCGGTGCGAGGTATTGATTAATATTAATTAATAAGTTGAGTTTGAAGGGAATGAAAGAGGGGGGCAAGCACAGCAGTTTTGGCCCAAGGTTACAAGCCAATTGATGACAATCACTCCAGGATATGCGGCAGTGATTGTACCTAGGTATCTAATTTATCAGCCTTGTGTTTTTTTCCCGACGCCGGATCGCCTGATGTCTGCAACCCGGGCTGCCCGTGGTGTGCCTAAGACTGCAGTGGATGACTATCGGTGGGTTGGCAAAATAGAACATTGGTGCCGTTGGAGGACGCACCTATCCCAGCCAGAGTGATTGCATGAGCCCCTTGAATGGGACGGCGACCATTTTGAAACTCGTTAGTTTTCTTAATTTTCAAATCGCTGTTCAATATCTTCCGCTGGAACATGCCCCTGTTCGAGTCCCTCACTTACTTGGTATTCCTGACGGCTGTTGGGAAAAAGACCCTGCAGCATTGCTTGCGTCGCCGCCGTACCCTCTCTAGCTCTGCTCCCCCGCCATTCCGCACAGTTCTTACTAGCTTTGAGTAGCTCTGGAACACGGAATCGAATATTCGTTTTCGCCTAGCCATGGATTGAATATCTTTAGAGCATTTGTATAGCTATTCTCCTCAATGAAATGAGCTTATAGGTCTAGGGAAGTACTGAGAAGCGAATGATAATATAATATAGTAACAACGATTACTATAGTTAGCTATACAAAGCCCCCTCCCTAATGCATATTTTATAGTAAGACCATGTTTTATAAACAGCTTGTAAGAGCATTTTATTAAATTAAAAGAATAATAGCCCGGTATAAAATAAACGTAGTTAAGATTAATTTACCTAAGATTAGGTTTTTATTTTAACGAGATAATATAACTAAGTAAATAAAATTCTAAACTAGGCTTTTATATTTGTTTAAAAAAGCTTATACTATAAATGCTATAAAGACTAAAGGTATAAGAGTAAGTATTAGAATTACTTTTTCTAAATAAACCTAAAACTTACATATATTAATTAATAATATTATAAATAAAGCTACGATACTATAAGCTTACTACTTATATTCTTAAGTATTATATTAAAAGTATAAAATTGTAAAACCTTATATATATATATAAGTAAACTCTAAATCGATTTTTAATTATCGGTATATAAATAAGTATTCCTTAAAATCTTAACTAAGTATATACGTACTATAATTTATTAATATTTTTGAAATATATTATAAATGTAACGTACTTTATTATTATTTTTTATAAATACGAATAAGTTTATTTTAAAGTACTTTTAGCGAATATTTTATTTATTATAATTATAAAGGTAAAACTCTTAAAAGTTAAAACTCTTCCTCTTTTATAATATATAGTTTTAAATATTATAATATCTTTGAAACATTATTAAAAATAATTATAATATTAAATTGACGTAACTTTGAGTTATTTATTAAATTTATATGTATTTCCACTTTATTTTCCTAGGCGTCGCTATTTAGTCTGTGTTGTCTAAACTTAAGTCTAGAAAACCTTGCATGTACTGGAGACTTTTTGCGGCGCTCTAGTGTTGCATGTAACTTGATAATGGAGCTTAGGCAACTAATTCCGGCAACGTGCAAGGGAGCTTTAAGTGCTTACCCTAGGGTACACAGTGACAAATATTCCAGTAGACAACCTAGGTATGCCCAGGGATGCACGTTATCATATACCCCCACCTGGGCAGGTTAGTGTGCAATGGGAGTGAATCTCGTCTACATAATTTGGCTGTGCTTTATGCCCTTTAACCTGCGCGGCCACTAAATTGAGTGATATTACTATAAAGGACCCTATATACTTTCTTTACTCCGTTTCTCTAGGGCTCCCTACTACAGGATAGTGCTGGACCGAGTCAGCAAATTTTGAAGTCGGGTGTTCAAAAAGGGATCGGACAACGTACGAGGCCATAGGTATCCTGGAAAGATCCACCAATCAACTTCAAATTCTCTTCGTTGTTATCGGGATACTCCTCGTCTGTCCAAATCTCCATGACCCCATGGTGAGCCAGGAAGCGGTACCCCTGAGCCGGATAACCATGTTCCCTGACAAACTTCAGGACGACTTCAATATTCTCTCGGCGGGCTGGATTTTTTTTCTTCCTTGATTCGCATTTCCATTGCATTTATATACGTCTGCAAGGTACTGCTCCTGGCTTTTGACGTCTCGACAACGGCTGGAGACGACTCTGTTCCACTATGAGTGGCATTGTCTTGGACTGCGGGGGCAGACTGATCTGGAGATTCTAATAGATTGGCTAACATGGTGATTGGAGGAAGCGAAGGGAAGTTGATGGGTAGGTTGGGCACGTGGGCCTAGTCTTAATACAAGTAAAACTTTTTTAGCAACTTGAAAACTATACACAAGTGCACAGAATGAATGAAGAGGTTAAGTCCTTGGGTCTTAGGACAGGACACACATGCTGGCTTTATGTAATAGGGTGATTAGTCACCTAGGTAGGTAATTAGATAATCACTGAGGCTGAATCACCGTCTACCGTGATAGGAAAACGCTTCAGCTAAATTTATACCAGCTGCACAAGCTGTGAATAAAAGAAAGAAAACTTATTAGTCGCATACTAATAACACTTTTATAAAGAATTATTAAATTAAAAATCTATTTTAAATAAAAGGTGTGTTATTAGTCTCTTTTAATAGTTTAAATTTAGTAAAAAGAATGTAATAAATGTTAATATAAGGGAATATTAAATAGTTATTACCTTTTAAAGAACCTCCTAGCTAAATAAGTTTCATATCATTATAATAAAGTATATAATAGAATAAATATGAAAGATATATAGTAAGTAAATAGTTATAATTTATATTTAAGTGAAAACCTAACTTTTTTAGAAACTATAATTTAGTTTATTATAAACTATAAAGTCGTTATATAGAAGAAAGCTAAATAAGTTAGAAAATTACGAAAAAGCTACATTTTTTAAATGAGTTAAAAAGTAAGGGATATATAATAATAAAAAAGTTTCTTTCTTTATATACTTATTAGTAATATTACCTAGAGTAAGAAATTAGTCTTAGGTTTTAAAAAAGAAATACTTTTTTAAAGAGCAAATATAAGAATAATTATAGAGATATTAAAATTTTTACATATAAGCTATAGGTATATAAGGAAGAGTATTGTAACTATAAAGCTAGAAAAATAGAGGATAAAATAGAAGCGCATAAGTAAGGGGGAAGGGCGAGGAAAATATAATTATAGCTAAAGCTTAAGAGCGATTAAAAGAGGAAATCTATAAAATTAAAACGTATTAAAAGAAAACCTTCTTAATATAAGGTATAACTAATTAATAGCTACGAAGATAGTCTAGTAGAAATAGCTAAGATATTAGTAACGTTATTAGCTTTAAAGAAATAAGTAAAAAAGATTAGTAAGGTTAAAAACCAGCCTTAGTAAAACTTAAATATACACCCTTTACATTTACTAATACAAGGTTGTCCTTTAAACAGTACCCTTTTTATGATTTCTTTTAAGACTATCTAGTCTCGCCGTATAACTACTTCGCCGTCCCTTAGCTCTTAGGCTACTTATAGCGATAATTCTACTTAACACCACCGTTAGGAGCGATGCTCCCTAGCCTCGTCTATATAGCACAAGGCTACGGCTACATACCTATAGAGATAGGCTTTTTAATACTATATAAAGGGACTTTATACCTTTAGGTCGTCTATAGATTAAGAATAACACT
>MAVT02001003.1:0-12851 GCA_001702395.2 Diaporthe helianthi | reverse complement strand
ACTCAAATGTTGAGAAGCATGGCGGGGTGATGCGCCATGAAAAAGTAAATGTGAACCACCGCTGAAAACGTTCTCAATACAGGGGCATGGCACCCGTGGCCCACGTTCTCTACAGCAAATTCATGAAGTTCAACCCAAAGAACCCAAATTGGCTCAACCGTGACCGCTTCGTTCTCTCGTGAGTCTTCCTCCCTACTCGTTCACCCTGGCCTGAGTGCCACCGTCAACATGACGTGCCTCTGACCTCAAAAAATCCTCCAGCAACGGCCACGGATGCATGCTCCAGTATGCTCTGCTCCACCTGTACGGATATGCCCTGTCCATCGACGATCTCAAGGCCTTCCGTGTAAGTTCTGTGCCATGTTTTCAGAGGCGAAGATCAGGGTGAATAATTAGCTGACAACCAACCTCTTAGCACGTTGACAGCATCACTCCTGGCCACCCCGAGGCCCACGACACCCCCGGTGTCGAGGTCACCACTGGTCCTCTGGGCCAGGGTATCAGCAACGCTGTTGGTCTCGCTATTGCCCAGGCCCACACTGCTGCCCTCTACAACAAGCCTGGCTTCGACCTGGTCAACAACTACACATACGCCTTCCTCGGTGATGGTTGCCTAATGGAGGGTGTCTCGAGCGAGGCCTGCTCCCTGGCCGGCCACCTGCAGCTCGGCAACCTGATTGCCATCTACGACGACAACCACATCTCCATCGACGGTGACACCAACCAGGCCTTCACCGAGGACGTCAAGAAGCGATACGAGTCCTACGGCTGGCACGTCCTCGAGGTCAACGACGGCGACAGCGACCTCGACAGCATCGAGAAGGCCATCAAGGCCGCCCAGGACGTTAAGGACAAGCCCACCATCATCAAGCTGAAGACCATCATCGGCTTCGGCTCGAAGAACCAGGGCACCCACGGTGTCCACGGTTCCCCCCTGAAGGCTGACGACATCAAGCAACTCAAGGAGAAGTGGGGCTTCAACCCCGAGGAGAGCTTCGCTGTCCCCCAGGAGGTGTACGACCTGACCGGCAAGGTCGTCTCTGCCGGTGCTGCTGCTGAGGAGGAGTGGAACAAGCTCTTCGCCAGCTACGGCGAGAAGTACAAGTCCGAGCACGACGACCTCGCCCGCCGCCTCAGCGGCAAGCTGCCCGAGGGCTGGGAGAAGTCGCTGCCCGTCTACACCCCCGCCGACTCTGCTGTCGCCTCGCGAAAGCTGTCCGAGATCGTCCTGCAGAAGATCCACTCAGTCATCCCCGAGCTGGTCGGTGGCTCTGCCGATCTGACTGGCTCCAACCTGACCCGGTGGAAGGATGCTGTCGACTTCCAGCCCCCGTCCACCGGCCTGGGCGACTACACTGGCCGTTACATCCGATACGGTGTCCGTGAGCACGGTATGGGTGCCATCATGAACGGTCTCGCCGCCTACGGAACCATCATCCCCTACGGTGGTACTTTCCTGAACTTCGTCTCCTACGCCGCCGGTGCCGTGCGTCTGTCCGCCCTGTCGCAGCAGCGCGTCATCTGGGTTGCCACCCACGACTCCATCGGTCTTGGTGAGGACGGCCCTACCCACCAGCCTATCGAGACCCTGGCCCACTTCCGTGCCCTGCCCAACTGCATGGTGTGGCGCCCCGCCGACGGCAACGAGACCAGCGCCGCCTACTACGTTGCCCTCACCTCCCAGCACACCCCCAGCATCCTGGCCCTGTCCCGTCAGAACCTGCCCCAGCTCGAGAGCTCGACGATCGAGCGGGCTTCCAAGGGCGGTTACGTCCTTCACGAGGTCGAGGGCGCACATGTCACGCTGGTGTCGACCGGTTCCGAGGTTTGCATCTGCATTGACGCTGTCAAGGAGCTGGAGAAGCAGGGCATCAAGGCCCGTGTCGTCTCCATCCCTTGCTTCGAGGTGTTCGATGCTCAGTCTAAGGACTACCGCCTGTCGGTCCTGCCCGATGGCATCCCATCCCTGTCCGTCGAGGTCATGAGCACCATGGGCTGGGAGAGGTATACGCACGAGCAGTTCGGCCTGAACCGCTTCGGTGCCTCGGGCGCCTACAAGGACGTCTACGCCAAGTTCGAGTTCACACCTGAGGGCGTTGCCAAGCGCGCCAAGGCCACCGTTGACTTCTGGAAGGACGTGCCCAACATCCGCTCGCCCATCAACAGGGCGTTCCAGCAGCTCATCTAAACAGGGAAGGTGGGCTGGCAGAAAAGGGTTACGAGGGATGGCACAGATATATCATCAGTAAGAGCTTTAAATAGACGGGTGCACATTTAGCAAGAGTTGCACCATACCACAATGAATGAATTTCGATGCACTTGGAAATTTGTTACCCTCTCACTGCATTCATGGGGCACGGTGACCCAATTACGATTAACATTTCGGGTGCTGCAATTTCTGTATCAGAATATCCGGCAATGCTTTTCTCTCCAACAGAGTCAGCGATAACCATCGTCTCGGGAGGAATTACTACTGATGCTCTCCCTGTTTTCTGCGATGGGTTCGTCCGTCAACTTGATCTTTTCTTCTCTCTCCTCCATGTCCGGCTACTTGGTCGCCTGTAGACCTCGGCCGTGTCGCGTCTGCGCGCATCTCCTGATTCTGTTTTTCTTCCACTGAACCAGCAAAGAATGCGACATCAGGGCTTCTCGCGGCCGTACGCGGCATGGTAGACTAGCCCCGAATTCCTCCTCTCCAGGGAGTCACATCACCTGCCCCTCACCAAATTTTGATCCTCCCGAGAATAGAAATGTGCCGCGTGATTAGATTTCAATTCCATCTCCAGGGCGGGCTTGCTTGCTTGCTTGCGCTGCGCACGCATCCTAGCCCCCTTCCATCCATTCCCCCCCTTTCATCGTGAAATACTCATTCATCACCGTCCACCCGTGGATACCCACTCGGCCTGGAACACCCTGGCCACCTTCTCGAGCCTGGCTGTGGCCCTCCTTGCCTCGCGCAGGTCGTCGGCTCGGGGTGCGACTACGGTGCTGGTGAGCATGGGCGGGTCGCTCGGGTCGATGCCCTCTGCTGCTGCTGCTGCTGCGTCGGTGGTGGTGGTGGTGGAACCGTGGTCGTGGTTGAGGTCGTCGTCGTCGTCTCCCATGGGATCCAGCGCGAAGGAGAGGGGGTTTGTGGGTGTTCGTCTGCTGTTGTTGGTGTTGTTGGGTCGTCGTCTGTGGTCACCACCACCACCACCAAGTCCCTCGGCCGCGTCAGTCCCTCCCGCATCACCTCTGTCCCTTCCGTCCCCATCATCGCCATCATCCCCCCCGCCGCCGCCATTCACAGACCCAGCCGCCGACCCACCAGCCGCACCGAATCCCCCAGCAGCAGCAGCAGCAGCAGTGGTAGTAGTATGCAGGCTCGCCGAGCTCGCGTTCCGCCCCGGCACGCCCAGCGCCAGCCCCATGGGGCACATGTAGCTGTGCAGCACCACCGGCCCGGCGTCCGGGTACTCGACCATTGTGCGCAGCGGGGCGCCGCGGCCGAGGCGCTTGGCGGCGTCGTAGGAGAGGAGGGCTGTTGCGGAGAGGGTTGTTAGGGCTTTGGCTTGTTTTGTTGCTGGGGAGGAGGGTGGGTCTTGTTGTTGTTGTTGTTGGTCGTGTTCGTATTCTGAGTCAATGTCGTGGGAGGCGGCTGAGGGTGGGGTGGATGAGGGGGTGACGGAGGAGGGTGAGAGGGGGGATGTTGAGAAGGTTGGTGGTTGGTGGTGGTTTCGGTGGTTTCGGTGGTTTCCGTTGTGGTGTGGGTGTGGTTGTTGTTGTTGTTGTTGTCGTCGTCGTCCGTGTGAGGAAGAGGATGGGGGTTGTGTGGTTTGGGAGGTCGAGGCCGAGGCTGCGGCGGCGGCGGCGGCGGCGGCGGCGGATGCTGACGACGATATCAGGGGCGTGGTGGCCTTGTCTGTCATGTGGATGGCCAGCGACGGGTGTTTGGCTGGGAGGCTCGCCATGTTTAGTTGGCTGGCTGGCTGGCTGGCTGGCTGGCTGGCTCGCTGTCCCCTTGTTCGGTCGGAGGATGTTTAGATATGGGGGCCGGTTTGCCGTGTATGTGTGTATGTTTGTGAAATGGGATTGCAACCCCAGACGGGAAAAGTCGCTTGAGTTGGATCTGACGATCTTGACAGCCAGGCAGGGGGAGGTTGTTAGCTGTTAACCAGGGACGAGGGTTGAATGACTCTCGAGGATCGCCCCGACCCGTGCGTGCGTGAGTGTGTGAGTGTGTGTAACTTTAAGGGTACAGTAGCCAACCAGCCAGCCGCGCGCGACGCTTGCTGGGAGCAATGTGCGGGGTCCGTCCTGCCAGTCCAGTTTGAGGGGATGGAAAGCTGAATGGGACCGACGATAACGCAACCCGTGAGTGAGTATCTTGGTTTTTTTTCAAGTTGTCAATTGAGTGGGTATCAGACTGATTATCTGTGTATCGTTTTCGTTGACGCAAAAAGATGACTGGGCGAAACATCAACAACTTGTGATGGCTATCACCTGCTACTATCACGAGAGCTCCCCCCCCCCCCTTGCTTTAAGCCGCTAGTGCCGAGCCTAGCCGTGTCTCGCGGCCGCCCAAGTGGACCCTTCAGGGGAGGGGATCTGATAAGATTGCCGTCAGGGTTAGTCAGGTTTGCTTTGATACGGTACGACGACAGGAGGAAGGTGGTATGGCTGGCTATTTCTACCTTGGTAGACTTACCGTGAAGATATCACGATACCTCTGCTGTTTTGGTCCAGATCTTGGGGAAATTTGTTGAAGTTTTATGTCATACACTGCAAGTTCCGTTTGTCTCAAAGTCTATGTTTCCTACCTCACCGGGCAGAAACGGTCTTTTGCTCAGAACTTCCAGATGTCAAGTCCGTCTCATAGTCCTCCACTTCAAACCGGCGGAAGAAGAAGCTTGCCATGCGGACCTAGAGCTCAACCCAAGCCAGCTGCAGCCCGATGCAGGCCCAGGTTGTCGACATTGGGGAACTTTAGAAGACGGCAACGGTCAGCGTGCGCATTGCATTTCAAATGTTCACAATGGCAAGACTTGAAGTTAAGCTGGACGGAGAGACGAGTTACAACTACTTAAGTACCTAGATAGGTCAAATAGATGACCAATATCCCCAGCGGTACTGCCCAAATGAGCTGGGCTGTGAAACCAGGCCGACTGCCTAGGAAGAGAATTTAGTATATGGCTGATGAGAATATTTATTAACATCAACATACATCTAAAATACTGTGAATTTGTGCAGGGGTTCTTTAGACTGCAGGAGGAAATCTTGAGCAAAGAACAGGATTACTCCTCAACGTTGCTTGCATTGATATTGATGGACGAGCCCGCAGCGACGCCTCCTGAAGTCCTCTCTGCGGTCTACTTGCTTCCTTGCCGGAAGATTTTACCCATATCGTTGACATGCAACATTCTGATGTGAAGGATGATGAGTATGAAATTATAGGGTTGATGTTAGCCTAAGGACGAGTTTCATATCAGCTGCAGTGTGCACGACCTTAGGAGATACGCAAAAACACAGAAAGTGTCGGTAGGTTCTAAACGTACGTACGTTGAATATAGGTCTGGTGGTGTTGTTGTTGGTTGGGTTGCATTCTCTAGCTAAAGGCCCCTGAGCGAGAGGGGCCTACTTATGGTAGTCTAGGTATGGGTTGGTTGCTCCTGCCAACGACAGAAAGGGTAATCCTTAGCCTCAACTGTTTCCGGGGAGAATCATCCGGGAAAGGCATTGAGTGTGTCCGTGTTGGTCCTGCTTACTACACAAGGCGTAAGCTACGAAAGTTTTATAGATGCTTGCTTGGCAGACTCGGGGGCGTTACTATTGATAGATGAGCATGATATAAGAGCAAGCAAGCACGAGTACATCCACAGACTTCAGGATTTAACAAAGTACATTTCCATGACATAGAAAAATACTTTATACATTAGGCTTATATATTTAGAGGTAAAAGGAACAGAATTATTAATGTGATTAATTTTAGTGGTGAGAACTGTGCACTAAATTTGTTTAAAAATTAGTTAACAAAAAATGGAGAGTTGACATGATGGGAGGACCAAGGCATAGGGCAAAAGGTGGATCGAGTAGTTACGGCAATCAGTTAGTAGGTTCTTTAGTTATTCACTAGGTACGCACTGGCGGTACCGTCTTGATAGTACACTTATAAACAATAATGTGCCGGTAAGTGTGCACTTCTCGAGAAATCTTGTAACGATTGAGCACATAGAGTCTGCCTTTATATGACGCCATGGTAATGAGGACGTCTGGCACAGCTGGGCTGACTTTTCCAACAAAAGAAAGGGTTGGTGGACCTCGGAAGCCGTCCATGACGTGGCAAGAGTTTTCGGGATTAAAATGTACAGTAAGAATCCATTGATGCAAGTTCGAGGTTATCCACCCGTTGTTGCAAACAAATCTCTGTTGTATGTAAGGCAGAGCTGGACCTACACCCTGTTGAGATCGTAGATGGGGAATTCAATGTATAATATCGGTTTTGGGATAGACTATTGTATGTACGGAGTAGGCTCTGCGGGCAGTCAAGACTCCACAAATTTAAAGTTTAAATTAGGGATCGGATGCACCGGGCTTGGCTCCGCTTAGATCCACCCCCTCGCCTTCCAAGTTTACTCGGCCGGTGTAGGCAGGCTCTTCTACCCGAAACATGCTGCATGTTAGGAAAAGCTAATTGGTGTGCATGCAGGCTATCAATAGCCTGTCACCATGAGTCCATGACATAGTGCTTCTATAAACGGCATAGGTGGTAGAACTCCAGGGCTCTTTATTAGCATTAGGGGCTGAGCTCCGCTTGGCCCACTCACCTCCTGAAATTAGGCACAAATCACATCTATAAGGTCTCCTCCTACTGCACAAGACACCTGGGATGTAGGATTTATTAGACACATCATACGTGCTTGCATGTAGTGATTCGCTTTTTGTCGCATATCAGAGAAGTGCCCATCTTCTCCGTCCACAGTCCTTACAGATGGCGATCCGAAACTTCGCGCTCGGCGCGCTGCTCGCCCATGCGGCACAGGCAGCACTGCAGCACAAGGGGGCCGATTGGTCATCGGTGGCCGTCCTGGAGCGCGATATCAACATCCAGTACAAGGACGCCCAGGGTACCGTCAAACCACTCGAGACCATCCTGGCTGAAAATGGCATCAACATAGTCCGCCAGAGAGTAGTGCGTAACCCTCCCCCTCCCTGCAGACTTCAGGCCTTACTACTTGGAGAGACATCTGGAAGACTGCTAACTCACGAAATCGCTGTACTAGTGGGTGGCCAAAGGCGATTACGACCTCGACTACAACGTCGCCCTGGCCAAGCGCGCAAAGGCAGCAGGACTGGACGTCCACATCAACCTGCACTACAGCGACTCGTGGGCCGACCCGGGCCAGCAGAGGATCCCGGCAGGGTGGCCCACGGATCTTGCAGGGCTCACCACTCAGATATACGACTACACGCTCAACGTGACCAACACGCTGCAGGCCGAGGGCATCCAGCCGGCCATCATCGACATTGGCAACGAGATCGCCGACGGGCTCCTCTGGCCCGTCGGCCGCGGGGGCCAGACCTCGTGGAGCAACACGGCCCAGCTTCTCTCGTCGGCCTCAAAGGCCATCAGGGACAGCGACCTCAACCCGAAGCCCAAGATCAATGTCCACCTCAACGGTGCTGCCGACCAGGGAGTGCAGGATTTCTTCTGGCAGAATATCTTGAAGGCCGATCCCAACTTCCCGTCTCAGCTCGACATGTTCAGCGCTTCTTTCTATCCATTCTAGTATGTGTCACCCTGCTCTGCGGGCAGGGCGCCTTTCGTACTAACTTTTGGCACTTTCTAGCGGCCCCGAGTGGAACTTCACCCGACTTACAAACACACTTACGCACATGACGCAGCTCCTTCCCGGCAAGGAGTTTATGGTCTCTGAGATGGCGTGGCCCTTTACTTGCGCGCAGGGTGGGAACTTTGCGTTCCCGCCCGACATGCGACCTAGCATCCCATTCAACGCCGAGGGACAGAGGACCTGGGTCAGCGAGGTTGCCAAGAGGGTGGAGGCGATCACAGGTGGCGTCGGCGTTGAGTACTGGGAGATTGGATGGGTGAACAACGCTGGTCTTGGTAAGTCTATTTCATGTCTCCCGATCGCATGATTATATAACACTATGCTCCGTGATAAGTAGCTAACAGATCGCTAGGACAAACGGGTTGCGAGGACAACATCATGTTTGAATTCAATGGCAACGTGAGAGACTCGCTGTCTGTATTCTCCACCATCTGAGGTGAAGATTTTAAGGAATTCACTATTGTACATAGTTGTGAAGGAACCACACACATATACGTTCACTGAAGCATACCATTGATGGATTATGAACGAAACCACTCCAGTGACATGTTTGGCTCTTGCGCCTCCGGCTTAAATTGTGACGCAACCGTTATTTGCATAAACGAAGCCCCCCTCCACACCCCGTACTATATCAGACTGTAGTATACGAGGACAATGGGAACAACTATCCGGCGCGGCGACGAAGTCACAGTATCGGGCTACCTAGGTATGTGTGCGTTCGACCCCACTGCAGCCTAAACCCACCGCGAGTGTCCAAGTTTACCCGCGCTGCTTGGCTCGTAGCTATGAGATGAGGGGAAGCCTGCGTCACGAAGATGTTGATTTGAAACAACCCAACTTCACAGCAGAAACAGCCCAGAGATGGCGATAACTAAAGATGGCCCAGAGGAACACGTCCGCACAACACGGGCAAACCTCAAATACCTACTGGACGGACCAAAAATCAACCGGCGATTCGTCTCAGCCGGCGTCGAGGTCAACACAGGCCGCTACGGCCCATACGAGACGACAATCCGCGACGGCAGGGACATCAAGACCCACTTCTCCCTCGACCGCCACGGCTTCCAGCTCCTCGACGCGCCAACGAGGATAGCCGACTTCCACGACAAGACCGAGGTCGAAGCCAGGTACCAAGACGAAGTACGCGACCACGTGCAGCGCGCCTTTGTCGGCGCAACCTTTGTCGTCCCGACGGGCTGGATGATCCGCACCTCGGGCGAGATACCACCGCCCAAGCCGCCAACAAACGGCGACGGCGGAGGCCCATACCGGCACCACGGCGGCGTCCAGCCCCCCGCAGGCGAGGTGCACGTCGACACGGAGCCGAGCCGGCAGCTCGCCTACGCGCAGCGCCTGTACGACAAGGAGAGGCCCGGGGGGCCCGGCTTCAGACGCTTCATCATCTCAAGCTTCTGGCGGACTTTTTCCCCGCCGCCGCAGGCGTGCCCGCTTGCCCTGTGTGATGCGGGGAGCGTGGCGGATGATGAGGGGGTGCCGAATACGCTGTGGGTGGTGGACAGGATCCCCGAGGGCGATGAGATGTTTGCGGATATGGATGATGAGACGCAGCTGGCGGCTGCGATCTTTCGGCATAGCCCTGGGCATCGGTGGTGGTATTTCTCGGGGATGAGTCGTGATGAGGCAATCCTGCTTAAGTTTCATGATAGTGATCGTGGTGTTGGCTGGCGCACGCCGCATACGGCTTTCTGGGATGGGAGCTTTGCGGATGCTAATGTGCGGGAGAGTATTGAGTGCAGAAGTGTTGCTTTCTTTGAGTAATTAATGGGGAATATCAGTAGCAGGTACACGCACGTCTCGGAAATGTTACGCTCCTTGATTTTTTTCGGGGGGGGGGTGGGCTGGTTGTTGCGGCGAGCAATATAATCATCGTGTTCGAATCTGTCATCAGTATTCCCTGCCCCCTCCAAGGTTTTCAATTTATCTAGAGGACTAGTCGTGACGCCCGGGTCCTTGGCTGTTGAAGAGTGCACTTGAGTCGAGCGTGTCAAGCCGGGTACAGCAGACTTTATACCAACCAGGCAGTTGCATGTCCTGATTTCCCATGGAAGTCTCTAGATTTCATCGCAAAATCATTCTACTTTTAAATGCCCGGATTGTATTGCTGTGAGGTTTCACGCGCAAGGCCAGAGGGGTCGAATATGCTGATGCACTGGTCGCCGTTGCTGCCTAGGTACGTACATCTGTAATAGCACTTGAGGAGTGACATCTGGAAGGACGCAGATGCATAGGCGTTGCTGCATGTGCAGTCGAGCTGCAGAGGTCTTAGAGCGGCGTCGCATTGGATTATCAGGGACTCGGTATTGTACATAGGTAGTCTGGATAAACGAAATTGTCGCAGAAATGAGTTAAAGTTGGGCAACTTGATCAAGCAACACTACCTAGGTATGGCTGAAGGAGGCGTGGTTGTTACAGTGACTGGCAAGAAGTGGGGCTGCGTTATATACGGATTAAGAACGAAACCACCTGACTGAATGGAATCTCCAACAGTGCAGTGCCGTGCCGAGCCGAAGTACCCATGTTCCCATATTAGGCTGGTGAGATGCTGCCTGGACAGCTTCCTCAACTGACCGAAAGCTGAACGCGAGTCTGGTCCCGAGGTCTACGGACTTCATCCGCATGCCATCCCTTTCGCATGCTGTAGTACACCGCAATATACAAGCATCATGCCTCGGCTCATAACTTTTATCCAGACGCTGTTCTGCATCAAGCCGAAAATCCCCGACACCGCTGCCATGACGCCTGGCACGCAGAATCGAGGGCCAGGTCCAAAGCCCGTCGAGAACAACGGTGTCGCTGCCGCCTTTTCTTGCCACGGCCCTGTCCAGGGGACAAGCAAGAATGACCAAGATCTTCTCAACGATTTGCTGGGCTTCCTTGATAAGAAAATACAGGACGAGACGTTGGATCCCAAGCGGCGTGAGAGCATCCGGCTGACTCGGAACTTCGTCAAAGAGCATGGCTACCCGGTAGAGGAATACTGCATATATGCATGGGCTACTCATGGTATCGTCAAGGTCTTGACGGACGAACAGACAAAATCCCTGCCTAAAAAGGCAGAACATACCTCGGAAAGCTACTTGCTTGTGAGTAGCGACATGCCCTGACCTGTGGCCTTGCTGCTGACACTCCGTAGGGCGCACCCGAGATCGACCTGCGGAGTTTCGGTTGATGTTGGCTGGTGAAGACCTGGCCACGATGGATTTGAGCTCACCTGGGCAGCCCGAGCTATGGGTGGGCGGCCGGGGTTTACTAGGGAGTTGATGACATTCGCCACCGGGGCCAGGTCGGATAGCTCCTGACTCCTGAGCGAGACGAACAAGACGAAAGCTGAGATATGCGGCATGTATAATACTACTAAGACTCCATGATCGACAGTCGTTGATCCAATCGATCGGAACATTTAGCTAGCTAGGTAGCGCAAGTAACAGACGTATGTGAAGGCATTTTAGGATCGATTGGAAGGCTAAGGTGCAGGGTTTCGTTGCAATGGGAACTACGTCCATCATTACTTTCTCGTGATAGAGCTTCGCCGCGTCAATAGTGTGTCCTTCCAGAAAGCCCGGGGTTCCTAGGTAGTAGTGATTCCTTTGCCTTTACCCAATTACACATGTAGTACACGTTCTTGCTCGTAACTCTTGGAAGATATTACGGTTGTAGAGCGGTCTCATTACAGGACCGTCGGAAATCGAAACAGTGACACGAATGATACATATGTAGAGCTTTGGCACATAACTGCCATGAAACCAGAATGGTCGCGCAAGCGAAACATTTCAACCTCAATTAGCGCCGTCTTCATTCAATCTCAGAAGAGCGCCGCCACGCTCAACACCCAGATACCCAACACAAACAAGCGCATATGCGAACTCGTTGTGGAAGCGCCATTCTCCTCATGGAACCCTAGAATGCCATGTCTCCATCTGCTGCCCTCGTCATCTTCGTTGTCGGTGAGACAGTTCGAAAAGTCTTGGCTCGAGGCTAATGCTGGTGGAGCCTCGCACCAGGCAAAACAGCTGTCAGCGATGCTGACTGGGTTTGGGTCGCAACAGGTCACAAATGCCTGGTTGCTGGTGTTGGTGGATGGGACGTAGGCGAAGGTGATGTTGGACGGAATCTGAAGCGTTGAAGACGCGGGAACGCCGTCGGGGCAATTGGTCGCGTTCCAGGACATGATGGTGTTTGTGAGTGGGATGGCCATGACTCTGGCAAGAACCCTATTGCTGAAAATAACAGGATGCGAGAAATATGAGGTGTGGATTCTTTGATGTATTGACAAGAAAGCTGGTGAAGACCAAGGTCGATTTTGATTTCAAGTGCCTAGGGGCTCTACCTATAGGCTTGATCCCGGGAGCTTGGAGCAATCGCTCAATTTTCAGTTGTCATAGCTTGGTTTAGCACTTTGTCAAAGGTAACGTATGGAAGCCTTGGGCGCACATGCTGCCTGGCCTTATCATATATGGGGCCAGGTAACTAACTTCCAGGAGCTGGCAGAATTCTCTACGGCCCATCGATTTGACACGAGCAAGAACCGAGCTGGTGAGTTAGGTATCGTCGAGCTTCTCGGCTCTAGGAACATCCATCTGCCAGGGGCATTCTCTTGCCAAAAGGTCTCCACAAAGTTGCCTAGGTATCTCGTCAACGAGCTTCCTGATTCAGCTTCGTTTGCAGCCAACACGCCGCACACTATGCCGCACAGACAGGAAGCTATCCGTTTTCTAGCCCATGGTAACCTGTCCGGATCAGCCAGCATCCGCCTAGGGCACCTAGCTATTTTTACTAGCCTACCTAATAAGAAAAAATACACATACTGTTAGTACGGTAATCACGTATGTATACATAGGAAGTTAGGTAGTAGTCGTAGTTATATTTTCTCTATATTGTCTAAGAGGAAGGAGTGGTAGAGCTACGCCTTTAGAGACGACCTATTTATATACAGCGCTAGTTACGTGCTAGTTACATAATAGGCCTATACTACTATTAATCTATATACTAGTTTAACCTATA
>MAVT02001002.1:7832-17860 GCA_001702395.2 Diaporthe helianthi | reverse complement strand
TTTATTTTTTTTAAATATTATTATAAATATTTAAAATATTATTAATATATAAATTTAATTATATATAATTTATAAATAAAATTATTAAATAATTTAATAATTATTTTATTATTAATTATTATTATTTATATTTTAATATTTAAAGTTATAATTGAACTTTATATTCGTCGTCGCCGTACTGCGCTAGGTCGATGCCCGTCTACCCGCCAAACAGCGCCAGCGCGCCGTCCTCGGACCCGTAGGTTAGAAACTCGTTGTACTTTGCCCTTGCGTCCTCTGTCGTGTTGACCTGCTCGTATTGCGGAGAATGGAGAGGGAATCAGTAAGGGCAATTTTTATTTTCCCTACGTGGCGTCCTATCTAGGACGTGCAACCTCCCCACCACAACTCCCCGGCGCAACTACCAAGCCTTCAGGAGGCAGCCTTGGGCGGCACGTTGACGCGGATGACGCGGCCAAGCTTGTACCACTTTGTGTACAAATTGCGCATGACAGTGGCCTTGGTCCAGTACGTCTCCCCGTTGGCCCCCTCGACCATGAACCGCTCCTGAGCCGGTGCCTTGCCCTTGCCCTTGCCCTTGCCGTCCTCCTCCTCCTCGAATGGCCCCGTGACATTGATGTCACCCACGACCACGATCCCGCATTTCTGACGGGAGAGTAACACCGTCAGACGGTTCTCATCCGAGGTGAACCCCGGTCCAGGCCTTGGGTACGCTGTACCCATGACGACAATGGCAATGTCGCCTTCTTGGCCCTGGAACGAGTCCACCGTCGACGCCGGCTGCATCGTCGCAATGGCCGAGTAGTCAGGCCTCTTGCGCATCCGGCCGATGAGGTCGACATTAGCTGCGTACGGCGCGATGAGAACCAGGCGGGCCGGGTCTGCCTGCTTGGTCTTGACGAAGTCGACGGCAAAGTCCAGCGCAATCTTGACCTGGTCGGGGCTTCGCTTCGACTTGGTGAGCTCGTCGACGAACACTCGGGAACCCTCGCAGTGGAGGAAGACCGGGAGCAGCTTGTCCTTGGGCGCGGGCTTGACCTCCGGATGCTTGGCCTGCACGTATGCCTCAAGAGCGAGACCGAGGGAGAACTGTGGCTGGTCGATGCGGCAGCTCGTGGCATACTCGAATGGGACGTCCGAGTAGATCAGCTCGGCAAGCCAGTCGTACATGCCCTCGGCCATGCGAAGCTGCGTCAGGAGGCGGTAGACAGGGATGCCGGACGCTTGGAGGGCCTCCAGAGGCGAGATCTTGCCGTCATCGACAAGGCGATGAAGGAGGTTTCCCTCGGCGTCCTCTTCCTGCGCTGTCATGACCACCGGCCGCAATTGTCTAGGATCACCGCCGAGGACGCAGGGCAGCAACGTGTTTCCCCAGACGCAGTAGAGATCGGCCCGGTGGATGCAGGCGGCCTCGTCCACCACAACAGCACGGGCCACGGTCATCTTCCACTTCCGGCAGGCCTCGTGGTTCTCGGTCATGCCAGGGGTGGTACACAAGACGTCTGCCTTGGAGACGAGGACGTTGAGGAGCTTCTCCAGGGCGTTCGAGGAAACCATTTTGCCCTTGGAGTATTCTTCCCAAGACGTCTTGCCAGTGGCCAGATCGCGGAGCCCGGCGAAATCCTGCTGCTCGTCGACGGACTTCTGGAGAGCGAACAAGGCAGGGCTGTCGTCGGGGCGCAGTTGTCGGACACCCGCGACTTCGGCGCGGAACAGCGCAAGCAGCCAGAACGCACCTGACAGAGGGAAGGTCCACTTGGATGTCGCCTTCCAGCTACGGTGGGGCACGGCGTTGTCCCTGTCGTGCGGGTTGCGCAGGAGGTTCACGAAGGCTTGAGCCTCGTCGGACGCCTTGAAACCGCGGAGGACGACATTGTACTTGACACGGGTCGGGTCCTCCGGCTGCTTGCCCTTGTTGAAGCGCTCGACGACCCTTGTGGTGACCTGGTCGACGCGAGAGGCGAGATTGTCGACCGACACGTTGGTGGGGCCGGAGCAGAGGACCTTTCCGAACTTCCTGCACATGGCGACAGCGGCGGCGGAAACGGCGGTCGTCTTGCCAAAGCCAGGGCCGTGTGATTACGCCGTGGTTAGTAGGTTGATTACGAGAAAAGAATTGTGAAAATGCCAGATTACTCACTGCGGTCATGATGGCGAGTCCAACAGGCGTTCCGACATGTAGGCGCGGAATCGCTGACGGTCCGCGGGCAGGGCCTCTTCCACGACGGCGTCGGCGTACTCGTCCGAGCCCAGGAGATCGACGACCGGGAGCTGTCGCAGCTTGGCGGTGAGCGAAAGCGCGTCCATAGCGGTCGCCGAATCGTCAGCACCAGCGACAGCGGGCTTGGCGGCCATGAACCCATAGAAGCCGGTTCCGCGCAGGAGACTAAACGAAAAGGCACGCAGCGTTCACCATTCGCTGGTAGTCCTCGAGCTGCGAGTCGAAGCCGAGAGAAGCGCAGTTCTATTGCTCTTTTCCCTTCTTCAACGCGGCGTTGGCCGAGGTGCGGTCACCGAAAGACTTGACAGGGAACGAGGGCCCACGCTTGCTCTGGCCGGGCAGGGGACGACGGACGAAGAGCACGAGTTCGTGCTTCTCGGTGGGATGCGCTGCGAGAGCCTCGGCGCCGCCAGGGTGGTCGACGATCTTGCAGTCCCTGCATGAGTGTTAGTGCTAATCCGTGCCCAGTATTTTAATACAATGGCTCGAGCATCTCAGACATACCAGTGGCCCTTGGCTGTGTCGTCGCCCTCGTCATCGAACAGCAGAAGCTCGAAGGACTCGACCTTGGTCAGGCGACGCCAGGCACTGTCGAATCGCTCGCGGAACTCGGCCGTCAGAGGTATGACGACGTGGAAGCGCATGGTGTCCGCGTCGGCCAGCTGCCCACTGTTGACGAAGTACGCGGGGAACTTGATGCTGGCGATCTCACTAGCAGCATCGTCTAGCCACACCACGTCCTGGACGGCGGCCTGGGTCACTACAGCGACATGTGAATTGTCGTCGTCGAAGCTACACGAGTAAAGTCAGCGTATACTCCTCAAATGACGCAGGTACGTGATGAGATGTGTCCCGAAATCGCCAACCACCATAAACAAGAAGTGTCCAATTGAGAACGCGGTTGCTTACCTGTAGGCCGGCTGGAAAGCGCGCGGGCTCTTGGTCTGCGCGATGAGCCCCCGGTACTTGTTCATGTCCCAGCGGTGATCCGTGCCGTATGGGTAGCTGAACGGCGCGGGGAGCAGGCGTGCGTCCCAGAGCCATGTTGGAGGTGTTGTCGATGTTCTGTTGAGACATGACGGGTGATGAATGTAGAGGATAAAGGGTGAGAAGAAGGGGGAGAAGAAAAGACAGAGGAACCCGATTGCAACGGCTAGGCCGAGCAACAGTACCAGCCTCCTAAGAGAACTGGTGGGGGTCACGCCGCCGTCTGCCAATAGGGCACACAGCGAGTATATCGTGACAGTAGTGCTCTAACCTCGAGTAGACGGACATCTTAGGTCGTTCTAGTGCTCAAGTGTAACATGGATTTCCAAACTATCCCAAACATTAACATTTGGCATCTATGCCGCTTACGGTCTCGCCAATGTGAAGCTCTCGTCGAGCCCAGAGCCAAGGAAGTAAATCGTCGAGAGCATCGGCGTCGACACTCCTTTGTCCGCCGCAAGCCTCACAGTATTCCCCACAATGGCATCAACCTCGATGTTCCGTCCAGCCAGCGCATCAGCCATCATCGACGGCTGGATACCCGGCAGCGACCTGACACAAGCACGCTGCAGCTGAAACTCAACGAGCTCCTCATTAACACTCGCGTATCCATACGCCTGCGCGGTCGCCGCGATCTCCAGCATCACACCCCTGATGAAATCCTTGAACGGGCCGGACTGGTTGGTGATGTCCAGGAGCTGGCGGTCGCGGCAGCGCGTCAGGGCGCAGATCGAGTTCCACGACGCGTTGACAATGAGCTTCGACCAGCGCTCGGCCTGGACGTCGTCGTGGACCTTTGAGGATGCCTTTGCGGCCGTAAGGAGGTCTGAGAAGGCCTGTGCCGCGGCTTTGTGCGGCTGGGGCGCTGATGCCGGGTACGTGCCGATGTGCAGCAGCTCGACCTCCTGGTGCTCGATGACGCCGGGCTCAACCTGGGTGGCGGGGAGGTAGACGACCGTGGTCAAGATGGGGTTCTCTGGGTACAGCTTTGCGAAGGGTGCCTCGGTGTCTATGCCGTTTTGGATGAGGACTATCGTCGTTGTGCCCGAGGACACGGCTGGCTTGATGAGTTCTGCCGTCGACGGAGTAGTGTTGAGTGCCTTGCTGGTCACAAGCACATAGTCAAATGGCTCTCCTCCCTTGGCTTGGATTGCCTCGGTGACGTTCCTAACAACCGACGGTCTGACGTTGAGACCCTTGCCCCAAAGACTTGAATTAACTGTAAATCCATGCTTGGAAACAGCGTCATAGTTGGAGCGGCATGTTACGGTGATGTTGCTGGCCGGAACCGCGCGAGACAGTAAGTAAGAATATACACCCCCGATGCTACCAGCACCGAAGATGAGGATTCTTGGTGCCATCTTGAAAGTTGAACGCTGATAGCCGCCGAGGTGTGTTGATGACAGAGATTGGACGGGGGGGGCAACACTTTTGTATGTCCGAATCTGATCTGTGCCAAGTGGAGGACTCACTAACAGTTTATCGTACGCCCTCCGCTTGGCAGTGTTAGTACGCTCCCCACCGAGACCGGAAGGGAACGGTAACCAACCATATTCGCCCAAGCTCAAGCTTCCTGCCCTTAGACTTGGCTCCACATCTCTAAGTTGGTCTTGTGTCGACATGAACGTTTAGAAATTTATTTCAATTGTCTTCGGCTCCTAACTTGGTGGAACACGGCCGGTAATTTGTCGAGTCTCGCGCTTGAGACCGTCGAGTCGAGCCGGTAGAGTCTGCCTCGAGTTGTTTACATGTGCACATGTGCAGTCATGCTATCGAAGATGGGGTGACATGCTGCGGCACGTTGATGAGATGGAATAGGCCGCGAGACTCGTGACTCATCGGGTAAAAGGTCCATCCCTTGATCAAGTCCCGGGTAGGTCCTGGATTTATCGCCATTTGCACGTCTGTCGACCTGTGTCGAGCCCACGGGAAACTTTCAATGTTGCGTTGCCGCAGGGCGCGCCATGCCAAACGTCACCGGTAACAAGGCCCTGGGTACTCCTGTTGCGGCCGTCTTTGATGATGAACCAGTCTTCGCCTTGAAAATACTGATCGAGCGGTACATCTTGCCATGGGCCAGGCTGCAAGGCTGGGTCCGGCCTCATGCGTTTTGTCTCCTGGTCGCACCGTTGGATCACGGAGACAAGACGGCCCCACACTCTATAGGGCTGAAAAATCCCGTATACAGGTGCGCAGCAGCAAAAAATGCCAAGTAAAGAGTGTACCGCCCCCCACATTCCTATTGATGCTGTCCCGATGTCAGGTCTGGAGTGTTCATCGTCAGCTGCACCCCAACTTGGTCCAAGTATAATCGCACGCCAGAGGACGAAGTTATCACGTACGGTGAGGATTTGGATCGTAGGTGATGCCGATCTTGATGAATCCAAAGACTCCGGCACTTGAGGGAAATTGATCAGCGCGTACGAATACCACATTCCGTGATGAGGGAGGGAAGGCCGCCGGACGTGACGGGCCCTTCGCAGTGTGATTACCTACAGGCTTCCGAGGCTGAAAAGAAACCGCAGCTTCAACTTCTCTCCCCGTGTCAGCTGGATGGGGCGAATCATCACCATAGCGAGTGCTACCAGCCCGAAATCAATGAGTGAGCTTGGGGGTTCCGTGGCCAGGAGGAGAGGCGTCCAAGGCAAGCAATTCTTCCGATCCGAACTGGTCTAGAAGTCTTGAAGAGGGCGGCAAAGAAGCATTTGGATAAGTATGAAAACAAGGCATGTCAGGTACTTAGCTGTCAAAAAAAGATCCATCCAGCGTCGGTGCGTATTATGAATGCCGAAAATTCGAAGATAGAGAGCGCAAATGCTGAGTTTTGAGAAGTCTGATCTAGCATAGTGGAAAGAGTCTGTGCAAATATCATCTGGGATCACACAGGCGTCAGCAACAAAGCTACGTATTAGAACTTCTCGCAAGTAAAACAAGACTATACCCTAAAAACAGTTTCATAGGTCCGTGGAGCAAGATTCGAGTTAATTTGGTGACCATAAAGAACTACGAGACCTAGTAATGAATATGAGCCCCCATGCTTTGATACGATTCTTCAAGCGTAAGGTCTGAAGCTTGTATTGGACAAGAGATGCTTACAATCCAGCATGAGACCGACACGAGCGATAAACAGCAATACTGCGGCCAGAGAAAGCCAGTCTTCGGCGCCCCTTAATTAATATATTCTAGGTAGTCTATCTATACTTAAAGAAGTTATAAAGTTTATATTCCATTAAGTTAAGAAAAGTATACTTTATAAAGGTATATATACTAGGTAATGATATAATTTATAATGTGTATATTATACGAAAAGTTTATAATAGGTTTACTATAGTAATTACTACTTCTAGAGCTAAGAGTAATATAGTAGTGTTGTTCTTAATCTATAGATAACCCGAATGCGTACGGTCCCTTTATACAGTGGTAAACGCTTAGAGAGCAATATAGTAAGATAATATATTAGGGGGTTACTACGTGTGCCTAGGTAACGGTATCGTTTTCTATGCAATTTCATAGAGAAGCCCTACCTCTCAAGATCAATATGTCTCGACCAGTCGAGTATCGAGGTAGCCATCCATGCTTTATCCTCGAGCTGCCTTGTATTTCTTTTAACGTTTCGTTTCTCATCCAGCTCGCAAGGAACCCAGAAAGTCGTATTTAAGTAGGTGGGATGCGCAATATAACCACTCTGGCAGTTGAAAGCATTGTCCGCAATACGCAGGAAAAGCAAAGCCGTCGTGTTTTAGGAAACCCGCCAACCTAGCGCTGTTACCTGTGGTCCACGGGTTATTTCAGGCGATAGAATTCGCGATATGACAACTTTGGAATTCACCTCGTTGGATGACACGGCCCCCTATTTATCATTGATGGCATGCAATGTTATTTCTCACAGGGGATTTCCCTGTGTTTCTTCTCAAATTCATGAACAGCTGTTTCGGCCTCATGAGCTTCAGCACAAACAGGACCTCCCGGACTGGCAGTTAATCCTCCTCGTTTTAAATGTCTGAAAAGAACACGCCGGGCACGATGTTAACTCGTACGCGCCAGAACTCGCCAGCACAACGAGCCTCTCGCTGTACCTCATGAAGTGGGCAGAGATGACATGGGAATTCCTAAAGTAATTAGCAGCTGCCAGTGCGATGGTACAGTGAGAGTTTATGGTCGTTCTGCTTTTATTTCGGCAGGATCGTCCTTATGCTGAGCCCAGAATGGATTTGCTTCAAGGAATATTTACTATCGTGACTGGTGAACGAAAATTCTTGACTGATTTGTTCCTTCTACCGTTTACCACTGTATGAAGGGACCGTACGCCTTCGGGTCGTCTACGAATTAGGAACAACGCCACTTGTTCTTTCTACATCCGAATATCTCAGAATGTTCGTTTTTAGGGGGGGGGGGAAGCCCAGACGTTGTTGCAGGGGGTGGCGGAACGAGAGCAAACCAATCGGTTACTTAGTGATATCCCCCCCTCCCCCCCCGAGAATACGACACTCCTACTGCCATAAAATATTGATGCTCCTAACGCGTAAAGAGTCCAGCCTCAAGTGACATGCCAGACGCCGGATACTTGAACGAAGGTTTACCTAGGTAGGCACGGCGGGTGCAGGGATCAGCTTACAGACCAGATTCAGACACGCGAATAAATACTCAGCGTTAGTCAAACGTGCGATGATACAGAGTCACATGAACCACCCTGGCATCTATCATCAGCCAAACTGGGTAGGCGACGGCCTAATATCCATATCAGAGCGGAACCAACAAGCCGCTGGCACAGCCAGCACACCAGCAATTTTGTGCGCACGGGACGAGAATGCTGCTTGCGATGACATGAATGATCAATGTGCCGGGAGAGCTCGCGTTGAGCCTCGACATGTCCTCATGGATGGACTTCTACGTCTACAAGATCCTCTTCGCAGGGGTGTTCAGTACCTATGCTGCAGACCGGACGGCTCTGCTTCCCCGCCAACTTCAGGCGCAGCGACTCTACGAGGACTAACTTGTATGCCCGCGCCCGCACGTCGGCCGGGTCCGCGCCAGAGTGCAGAACCCCATGACCACAGCCCCTTGCTAGTCGCACCATTCGACCGCTGCCGAGAGACAGATCCTTCCTAGGACAAATTTACACTGACTGATAGCCACGGCGACCCTGATGAGGGCAAGGTGAAGACGCTGGTATCTCAGCTACCTCCCGCTCGGGCCAACCGAGGCTCGTGTAGTTACCACGTGCCGACCGCTGATGGGGACTGGCATGGTGACGATGATGTGCCGAGGGCTTAGCGGATTGAGCAAAAAATCTATCGAGCTTTGAGATGCCGTAGGCGGTGGTGTTTGGGTATCGGGACGGTGACGGGTACGGTCCGAGTGAGACGACATCTGTACTCCGTAACTTAGACCGAACGACCGAGGCGACAACTAGGATGACAAGCGGTGGCGCGTCTGGGAAAGAGGAGTCGAGTCTTACAAGATGGATAACTATGATATGAGCAAAGCAGGGGAGGGCGATAGAGCAGTTATACAATGGATATCCCAATGCACAGCGAAGGGGACCCTTATCGGCATTTTAATGTTTGTATTGAGCAATCAATTGATCGACGCCCCCTGCCTGCTTATCGTCCACAGTAGTAAACTCCAGGGACAACCAACCGCCGAGGCACTTGAGCAGATAGGTGATTCGCCGACTTCCGATGGGATTTGGTTCCCTTCTGAGCTGAGCGAGCAGGGCAAACCCCTCCGGCCAGCCGGCGTGACCGCGGCTGTGTATTCGCCGCCGCTCGTGGCATTTTTTAAGGCCGTTGCAGGCAGGCGAGGGGACGGGTAATAAGGTTGGGCAGACCATTTTTTTTTCTTTTCTTTCCCTTCGTGGGTGGTGCAACCAACCACAGCCACACTTGCACACACACCCGCTGCGGCCGAGAGGAACACACAATGCACGTCAGGCAGCGTGTGTGACCGTGCAGTTATCCCGGGGCCCAGGCTGCCAGCTGCCAGGCCATACATTGATAGCTGGCCAAACAACCAACATGCAGCATGCAGCATGCCTCCCTTCCCGTCAGCGCAGCTACTTGGTGTGAAGAACTGTGCACAACTTTGAAGGATTAACCCTCCTGGTTCTGTCCACCAACACCGCCACGTGCTCACCTGCCTAACAGAGGACGCTTTCCGGAATAGGCTGTCTGTCTGTCTGTCTGTCTGTCTGTCTGCTGTTTGAACTAGGCTGCTAATAAGGGAGGCAGACCTAGGAGACAAGGATGTGTGATCTGCTGGGTGTGTGTGTAGTGTACGTACGGAGGTACGGAGTAGATAGCGAAGAGGCACGGCGTTGTCCTACTGGATCGTCTGCCTGGCCGTGATTTAACTCAAGACAGGCACACTCTCTGCCAGTGGTTTGCTCTCAAGTTCTCCCGGGACATTCTAGTGTAAAGTTCACATCAACCAGGTCCACGAGTGGGAAACTTGTTGGTCCCAAACCTTGACTCGCTGGCGCCCAGTTCCACTCACTTGTCATCTCTTCTGCCTTCCGGATGTGGACAAGCGACTCGAGTGGCAACGCCCGCCTGGCTGGGGATTTGGAAAGCAGGGATCGCTGCAGGCCCTGTGCAGTGTGTGTGTGCAGGGCTAGGATCCATCCTGCATTGCATGCATGTCGGCCGTGAGACCGACCAGCCCGCCCTGCCCGCCAGCTACGCCGCCCAGCAAGACCTAGCTTCTTGGGCCGAGCCAGGGCTGCTGCACCCTTGGGAGACCTGGAGAGGGAGGGCCTCAAGTGGTTGGGTTCGGGAGAAGCTGAGAGGAACCGCCTTCTAGAAGGATTACTCCAAGCCCC